>OMLM01020080.1:105722-134165 GCA_900302695.1 Helostoma temminkii | reverse complement strand
GAATCTAACTTTATGGTAAGGAGAAGCAAAAATTAAGGGCTCCACAAATAACAAAATATAATGTGCTGTCCAGGATTAAGTGGAGTGGAATGAAATTAAGTCAAGTACAGAATAGAAAATAGACTCACTGTGAACTCACTGTCCATGTTGCTTTCAAATTGTTTATTTGACCAAAAAGAGCTGTCTGCTCTTCTCTCTCGCGCACACACACACACACACACACACACACACACACACACACACACACACACACTAATCAGTGAAATCTAAATCCCCTGAGTATAGGCTCTATTAGACCATGTGCTTATGAGGAGATAATTTGGTGATATGAAGACACGGCATTGGGTTGTGGGTGGCAACAGCAATACTGCTGCATTAAAATGCTATGCTGCAAACTGCGTGCCAAAGCCTAAACTTTTAATATAGGTTGTTGCCTAAAGGCAGACATTAATGAGTCCTTTTTGTCAAGGTGAAGGAACAGAGATAGCAGACATTGTGGTTAACTTTAAAGGATGCAATCACAGCTGTGATTATGAGAGTGGAGGGTTATAAAATGACACTGTAGTCTTCTGACTAAACAAGTTAGGCTTTTGCCCTTGACTATACAGATCAATGCATTTGTAATGTCACTGTGACTCAAAAAGGGCTAACATAAATGTTTGACATTTTGTTATTTGATATGGTCAGTACAGTTGTGCTGCAAATATATATGAACTATTACCTTACATTTGAGTGAACCTGTTTATTGTATATTTTACTATTTTACTAAAAACCTATCCACATCCTGTAAAGTCAGATAGTGGTTAATTAAAAAGGACATCTCCATCCATCCATCATCTTAACCTATTTTTCTGTTAACTGGGGTGCTGGCTACAGCTGTTATTGGGCGAGAGGCAGGGTACACCCTAGGTACACCCTAGACAGGTAATCAGTCTAACACAGGGCTGACATATAGAGACAACAACCATTCACATCTATGGGCTATTTAGAGCCACCTTTTAACTTGACCCCGTGTCTCTGGACTGTGGGAGAAAGCTGGAGTACCCTGAGAGAAACCATGTATACACAGGAAGAACATGCAAACTCTACACAGAAATCCACAGAAATGGTTGACCAGCAGATTTGGAACCAGTTCCTTCTAGCTGTGAGACGAACCAACACCACCTCGCCACCCTAAGAAGGAGTCTCGTTGGAACCACTAGATGGTGCTATTTAGTTTTGACTGCTTGCTATGAGAAGTCAGCCAATGTTCTGTGGTGTCATAAATGGAAATACTGTGAGCTCCATTTTCAATATTACCCTCATGTTTTCAGACTACCCTTTTGTCATTTTTGTTTTTTGCAAAGGTTGTGTACCTCATGTATATATTGTAACATTTTTAGGGTTTTTTGTGCTTGTACTTTCTGCACTGTAGCCCACAAACTTCAAAATAACAAACTGCCTGCACTGATGACAACTACACAAGTAATTTATGGTCGAAGTTGGTGATTTGGTTTTGCAATCTACATCGAACTGCCTTCTAGTTGTTGTGGCAGCTATTTATGTCTTATTTGCTAAGCTCTATAAACAAGGATGAGTACAAGGAAAAAAAAGCATTGCATCAGTATCTGAGACTACTAAAATGGGTTCTAGTGTTGTTGTTTTTACAAACTCACCATTAAGAGACAGCTCTTCAATGTCTGAGTCTTTGATTCTCCTTCTGCTTTATAAAACAGGCAAACAATTCAGTTGCTACCTTGTGGGATGTATTCAGTGAAAGCTGGGACTACAGTGAATAAGCCATATCTGTTTTGGATAGGATTAAACAAATTAGATGAAAATAGGCTTAACAAACACAAAGACATAAAATGCAGGCATCTGTTGTTGATGTACACATAAATTAGGATATTTCTTTATGCATAAAGGATGAATGACATCTGTAAACTTGTAACCCTAAAACCTTTAAATAAGCATCACATGACCATGGTAAAACTCTTCCTGTTTTTCTCTATTAAAAAAAGCTTTTTGGTAAATTTGACTTGGATATTCACTGGGCTCATGTCGACCTATTTGATTTGTCAATAATTGTGGTGAGAATGTTTTAAATGTGGTTGTTTCTTTTCCTTGTTTCCTGACCTCTTCACATTTGTGTTTATGTTCCTTCTACTGTAACCCAATCCTGTTTTTATCTCTCTGTTCCACCAGCCAGCCAGCAGAGCGAGCAGCCAGCAGAATGAGTGTTATCAAGTAACTGTGCTGTTTTTACTGCCTCAGACAGAGATAGAGACGATGGAGTGAATAGGAATGCAAGCAACAGTGAAAAAAGGAGAGGTCTTCACGTGGGTGGGGGGAATGGAGGAAGAATATGATATCAAAGGTAAAAGGGATACAGGGAAAGACAGAGATTAAGTGATGGAATCAGGCAGAAACTGAGAAAGTGCTCTAACATGTCTGCAGTGGTGTTGCCAACGACAGGCTCTATTTTTAGGGAAGGGAATGTACACAGAGGCCTCGTGGAAAGAGACCATAACAACAAGCAATATGCAACACGCGCCTACAAAGAGCCAGCCCACTTTGGAACGTACAGTCCCACAACATCAACATGAGAGGAATAGATGAAGAACGTATAGGAAAATGAAGAGACACAATCTTTTCTGCTGACATCTTGTTTCAAGAATGTGTGGGTACCTCTGAAAACATACTGTATGAAGAGAGAGCAGAGGAAAAGGTAAGTGGCTTATTTCAGTGAGTCACTACCAGCATTGAGCTTGCATGTCAGATGTTAGCATGGCCTTGAATAAATTAGATGTAACTATGGATCATACAACCATTTACATTTATTGGCTTAAATGCTAAGGTGCAATTTTAGTATGTATAATCATCTGTATATGTATTATCATTTGAATAATTTCTGAATTCAACAGTCTGGTTTTACTGCCTATATAATTGTTGCCAGTTCTGATATATGGCCTTGTTATAAAAGCAGAGTGTCTTCTGTTAAAAGCCTTTTTCTCTGCACTAGTTTTACTCATTTGTATGAGCAGAAAGGACTAACATGATCTAACTTCCAATCCAAGTTCGATAAAGTCGTATTCACTCACTTGATGGTTAATAAACATTATTCTACAGCAAAACTAGCAAGTAAGCAAGGTAATTCAATATTGTTATGATTATATATAACTGTTTATACAAGCTGATGATGGAGAAGGTTGAACTTTTCAAAAGCAACAATTCCTGAAAATCTAAAGGTTTAACAGTAACAAAATGTTTTTTTTCCTCAGCATGGAGCAACCAGCAGCCGAAGTCTTCCACTATAAGGACAAAGAGCAGTCCTCTAACCTGCTCATGCAGCTCAACAGAATGAGACAGGAGAAAATCCTGACTGATGTGGTACTGTGTTCATATAACACAGAGATCCCATGCCATCGTAATGTCTTGGTCTCCAGCAGCCCTTACTTCAGAGCCATGTTCTGCAACAACTTCATGGAGAGACAGCAGACTAAAATCAGCTTAAAAGGCATTACGCCAGCCATTCTGAGCAGTATAATTGACTATGTTTACACTGGATTTATTAGTATTAACATGGATATTGTTCTACCTTTGATGCAGGCTGCGTCCATGTTGCAATATGGCCGACTTTTTGAGGCCTGCTCAAGCTTTCTTCAACGGCAGATGAGCCCAGACAACTGTCTGAGCATGATACGACTTTCTGAGATCATGAATTGTAACAGTTTGAGAGACAGAGCAAAGGAAATGGCTGTGAAGAGCTTTTCTGATGTGTCAGCATCTGAGGATCTGTGTGAGCTCTCCCTACCAGAGCTCATGGGATACCTGGAGGATGACAGTCTTTGTGCAGAGGAGGAGCAGGTCTTTGAAACTCTTGTTGCTTGGATCCACCATGATCCTTTATCCAGGCGTGGTGCCATTAGTGACCTTTTCAAGAAAGTTCGTCTTCGATACATCCACCCCACCTACCTCTTCCAATTCATAGCCAATGACCCTCTGATCCAGTCGTCCACCCTCTGCACAGAGCTTATAGAATCTGTGAGACGCCTCATGTTTTCTGTTGGCACAAAATGCATTGGAGACACAGCAGTAGACATCAAACCTCTCTGGATTGCACCAAGGCGCTACACCTGCCATGACATGCTGGTGGTGGTGGGAGGGCGAAAGAACAATGAGCAAACCTCAAGGGAGGCCCTTGTTTTTGATGAGAACAGTCAGAAATGGCAGTGGCTTGCCAAGCTGCCAATCCGTCTGTACAAGGCCTCCTACGTTGCCCTTCACAGCGTCCTTTATGTTATTGGAGGCCTAAAGACAAACACAAAGTACAGACAAGTCAGCACAACTGTCTACACTCTCTCCCTTAAGACCAACCAGTGGAGAACAGCAGAGTCCATGCTGGAGCCACGCTTTGCACACCAGAGCGTCTCCTACCTTCACTTCATCTTTGTCCTGGGTGGCATTGGGCCTGACAGACGGTTGACAGACAGCGTAGAGAGGTAATAAATCAAGACACTGTTGCAAAAATATATACAGTACAGCACACACATATGTGGCAAATAATACCACATCTCTCAATACTATCAGGTACAACAGCATGTTCAACCAGTGGGAGTCTATGGCACCAATGCCTGAAGCTGTGCTGCATCCAGCAGTTGCTGCCACTAACCAGAGGATCTATGTGTTTGGAGGAGAAGACGCCATGCAGAACCCTGTCAGAATTATACAGGTAAAACACTGACTTTAAAACACAAACACTGAATCATTATGTTTTCACTTGTTGCTTCATTCATTTATTCATTCATTCAATCATTCATTTGATCAGCCTGTTTCCACTCACCCCTGCTCCTGATCCCCTTCTCTAGGTGTATCATATCACTAGGAACATGTGGTCTAAGATGGAGAACAGAACAGTGAAGAATGTGTCTGCTCCAGCTGCCATTATGGATGAGAAAATCTACATCATTGGAGGTAGAAGCAGAGATAAAGACATGTAGCACTTTTGATAAGAAATGTATAATGTCAGAGAAATCTTTAAAAAATTGTGTTTCTTTGCTGTAACTTGGTTGAATCTAATGTCCTTCAGATTAATCACATTTAGGAGTTACATCACTGCGTTCTGCTAGTACCTCCATGCTGCCCCTCTCATACGTATCTCATTCATGCCTTCCCTGTCACAGGATACACCAGGAGAATGATTGCATACGACACCAAGGCCAACCGGTTCATCAAGTGTGCCAACCTGAAGGAGAGAAGGATGCACCACTCTGCCACCATTCTCAACAACAAACTCTACATTACTGGCGGGCGGTACATCAATGGTCATGACATCATTGAGGACTCTGACAATTTTGAGAGCTATGACCCAAAGACAGACACGTGGACATCTAAGGGGACTCTGCCATATAAACTGTTTGACCATGGCTCCCTGACTATGACGTGCGTCTCACAGACATGGGCGAAATCATAGGAGTGAATTAGAATGTTTTTTGTCAACTACTGATATGTTTGTTTAAAAGACAGTTAAAATACCTAGCCATTGATAAAACAGTGGTTTTATGTTGTAGTATTCCCACTTTCATCATTGCTTGACTTGTTTAAATATGCCTGATATACTGTATAAACGCAAGCGTAGCCCAGGTATTTTACATTTCTGTGTATAAATAAGAATTTTGATAATTTTTTATAATGGTTTTTTAAAATATTCCATGTATTGTCTATGTTTTTATTTAAAGTGCAAGTCCATTAAAACAATATGCCTCTTTTCAATCTGTCTGTCTTCACACAGGGTGAAATGGCTATTTTCAGTCTGCTCTAAATCATGAGATTTTACTTGACATGTTTAAATCCCAGGGCTGTGTACAGTTTGGTGCAAGTCAAAGCTTTGCTCAGCTGTTAGTCATTCAGAAGGCAGTGGGTTCAAACCTGTATTTTTGCTTCGGAGTAAGATGATGATATTATTGTGATAATATTGTTGCCATGCATTTCATGCAATGACACAATGAAAGCAAAACCAGGCCTTTGTTTAAAATATGGGTTTAGGTTACAGTTACAGTTAAATTAGTAATATTTAGTGTTTTTTTCTTTGAAAATGTTTACACTTTTATAATGCTTTTACATTTTCACCCTAGTATGATACATAGATTAATCCAGCATCTTTAAGAGTATATCTGTATAATGATAGTAAAGTTACTAACTATGCTGATGAACCTGTGACTAACAGAATAGCCTCAAATTATTTAGTAAGACAGTTTTACTTTTTTTAAAAGATGGTTTTCTACTGTTCTCTCTGCTTTTAACTAAAGATTCAAAAACAATTAAATGAAACATCATTCTTTACACACCATCTGTCTACATCTTTATCTTTATCTGGACTATATGTCTTAACAGTGCTTGGTATCTTGACAGTAAATGCAATCTGAGGAGCACATGTGTCCTGCAAGTCTTATCATGAGTCTCTTTGACCCCACTCACACTCCTGTCCACAGGGGCAGATGCATGCCCAGGCAAAGACACACAAAGGGCAGAGAGGATATTATAGAAAAGGTATCCTTTTACAAAGTTTTAAATATGACCCTGTAGGAACATGTTGATCTTCGTTTGCTGTTGCAGGTGAAATTAATGCCAGTGGTGTTTATATGTTGCAAAAATCACATGGTCATGAAAATAAAAAGAAAAGTGATGAAGTGTGGCAGGAATATAACTGAGGGGGTGTGGCCAGGCGTGACTGAATGTAACATAGAGGAGAAAAAAGAAAACTAGGGCACAAACTAAAAAAAATAGAAACAAAGACATGGATTGTGACAATATTTGCGAATATAAGCTTCAAATAAAGAAGAAATTATTCCTCAAACTAAAGATTATCAACAGATAAAGTGATTACATCATTTCATCCATCAGTGACTTTCAGAAACCAATGTCAGTTGTGTAAAAATAAAGTGACCAGAAGGTAAGACATGTGAGTCTATGTGGATTTCCCTGAAACCAGAAGTCACTGGGTCAGATGCTTCAGCCGCTCGCTGCCAGCAAATGGTGTCCAGGGGACAGAAAAGGTGGGGGTCTGGAAAAACTATAGGTGATCTGGTGTTATTTTAAGAAACAAACAAGGGGGCAAAAGTTACACCACGTGAGGTATGATGAACTGCTGGTTGCTGTGCAAGCTGGCAGATGTGAGAGATGATTCGAGAGCGAGAAACTGATGAGCAGGGTTTCACAACACAGAATCTAAGCGAGTGGTGAAACGCATCCAAGAGGAACAGCAACAGGTGAATGTGTGTGACTGTGTGCATATTGTGTGTCTGTTTGGCATTAGCGTTTTTGTAGGGTCAAGTGGGACTTACCAGCTGTCCTGTCTGGTCACAACATCACAACAAAAACATGGATGATAAACACAGGAGATGGGGGGAGAGATTATTTACTGATGACCTTTAAACTCATTCTAATTTAAGGTGAAAATAGTGTTATTAGTGTAAAAATACTGACACATATATAGGGGATATAATTGCAAAACGTTCACAGATATAACATTTGTGGTAATGAGAGGCTAAAATGTACTTTATGTTGCACAACTATATTGAACTGAGCTAAATCTATCAACAGTGTGATAACATGCTCAGAATGGCAATACTAACTAACTTAGCACACAAACATTGCTACTTCAAACTAAACACACAGTACAGTAGGAGATGGTGGGGAATAAGGGAGCAAAATCATTAGGATACATCACCATGAGGCCATGAACAAATCTTTGACCATGAGAAAGCTACTGGACACTATGAATATCTGCACAAAACACAAAATGATGCCATCCTTCGATGTCTTACTTTTAGTGTAGGAGCTGTGTAAACTTCATCTCCACAATCTGGACTAACGTGAAACTGCATCTCTGATTCATCATTGTTTGTGATTTACTGAATAAACTAAACCCAAGCTTCTCAGAGTCTTAGGTCATAGATTCAGTCAACAACTGACCAAGCACTTAGTGGGACTTTCCATGTCATTTGGTAGTGTGGCCTACTTTAGAAATAGATGTAATTACACTTCAGGGACACATATCATTGTACGTAAGGCACACAATAATGCATGTTTGTTATGGTGTTCATCTTTTCATGCACACTCCGTAGCTCTGTGGATACCCACATGAGTAACTGTTAAACTATTTCAGCGTGGGTTAGCTCAATGGCTGATCACTGATCCAGTCAGAATACAAACGCTTAATGTGCTTTCATATGTTCCCATGTGACATTTTATTGACAGATTTTAACTTGCAGTGTATATAAAGCTGTTTGACCTTTTGCATACATCAGGGTGCTGAATTCAAACTCTATTGGTTCTTGGAAGAAATGTACACTTGTTGCACACCATGTGCTGCTGCTGACATGTTTAGCAGATTGTATAGTGTGTCATGAATTATGAGGTCTCAGAAAATCCCCCCTCGCTCTGTCTCCCTCCTCTCTCTTGCCACAATTCAGAGAGATGTGTAAACACTCATTCACTCACATGGGTATACTGTAGATGCACACGCACATGCACACCCACTAGTGCTGCATTTTCACTGAGAACATATTTCTCATGCTTTTAGGAAGTGAAATGAAGCTTTACATGTCAGTCCCTGCATGTTAATCATTAGCCCAGGGTGTGCTTTCAGTGACTACATCACTTCCCTTTTCTAATCATTCTTACTGTGTGCTAATCATATGTCCAATATACAGCTCCTCACAACAATGGACATGGGAACACTTTGACCTTGCTCCCAAATGAGTGTATAGTAATTCTGTGTTGAATTAAGATGATAAGAGCTGACCTAGTGGCCTGGACACACACACGTTATCTTTAAAGGTATGGTTGAAAATAAACAACACATCCTGATCTACATTGATGAGTTGGTTGCTTTAGTAAATTTGAAATACAAATGTTAAAACCCTCTACAGACACACCTCGTGAACACAAATGCTATGCAACCTAGTACTGTACAGGAATCCAAAGGCCAAATTGATCTATTTATAACAGAAATGACTAAGAATCAGGGGACTTCAGATCCAACTAACTGTGGGGCTCTACTGTTCTCTTCTTTCATATTTACATAGACATGAAGCCAGTAATGATAAGTTTGGGCTGAACACTTCCTGAATAGTAATTACTTTGATCAACATCAATGCATTAACCATTACTGTGGTGAGATGAAGTATTGTTATAGCCTAGGGGTTTTGTGGAGTCCGGTAACAAAGTCAGCAGTAGGCTGATTTCATTATTATAACACACATGTATGAAGGAGAATACAGAAGTGTCCATTCTTCACTACAGTTAAACTGTATAATTCTCAGCAGAATATTATACACAGGTTTGCACAACTCAAACAAGAAAACTCTAATTAGCCCTTTAATTAGTAGCCTCTGAACTGTAACATTGAATCATTCTTTATGAATTGTATGCATATTTGGCCAGACCATTTTTATGAAGTGACTGTTACCGTTTCTTGTTGAAAGCCAATCAACTACAAAGATTCGCAAAATGTGCACAAAGGCAGTCAAATCAACATAAATATATAAATAAAGTACAGAAACACAAAACAACAAAGAAAGACAACTTCAACCAAACACATACACAAACAACTACAAGGACACACCAAACAACTGAAAAGACAGACACAACAACTACAAAGACACACAAAACTACTAAAAAGACACATGGGACATTGTGAGTCAGAATCTGAGGGTCTTCATCTGTGTGCATGTGTACTAGGCTACAGTATAAGTAGAAGGTGCAGGAGACTAATACATGCCTGGGCACTACAGTCTTTCCATACAGCTTCAGGCTAAATCTGTGAAGTAAAAAGTACGTTTTGCACTGCATTCAACTGTATATTTTACAAGCATTAATTGGAAATACTCAAGTGAAAATACATCAAAACAAAACACTACTGTGTTTGAACCAACACTGGTAACAGCAATTCAGTTACATAATTGTCTCCCAAGATGCTTTAACATTTAAAACTGCTTTCCTAACAGGTTCATGGAGTTAAAGCCTTTAGAATTTCCTTGGTGTCTCCTATCTGCAGCTTTCCATGACACGACAAGCTGCGTTAGCTCGGCTCTCCTGTCCAAGAGGTTTTGCAACGCTCCACTTAATAAACAAAGACACGTGCTGCAGGGAAGTTTCCAAAGTGGGCGGATCTCATGTGTTTCCGGGTTCTGACTTGGCGCATATAAGAAGAGCTACGCAATGTCAACAGTAGATCAGAAACACGTCCACAACATAGTGCTTTATACAGCGAATACATATTAAGTCAAGCAGGGACTACTGTTTGATACTTTTTAGATTTATTTAACTCCACGTCATCGAGCCAGGATGCCTTTCCTCGGACAGGACTGGAGGTCACCAGGTCAGAACTGGGTTAAAACAGACGATGGGTGGAAAAAGACAACAATAGACGGCAAGAACAACAACGTCTCCGTGGAGAGGTTGGTCATTAAACACCTCCTGAGAAATGCCGCTGTCTCCATCACAACAGCTTTGAAATTGCGCAGCTCTTAAATGCGCCATCACTTTTAGTCAGAGAAAGACGGAGGGAGGAAGGAGGAGGGAGATGTTTTGAACAAAGTCTAGTCAGCATCACGAACAAACGCACAGTGAGAGAGCGATAGTAGGCATATACTTTCGTGTTGTTTCCCACATAAACATAAACCGCAGTGTCTTTCTTTTTTTTCCGGGGGCATGTTCCGTTTCTAGTCTAATCAGTGAGCTATTAATAACCTGGCAACAAGTGGATTAACAAACGTCTGTTGAGTCTGTGCCACTTTCCACAGTGACTACAATCACTTCTAACACTTACAGGCTACCTTTAACATGGCCTGAGGCTCCAGTAACTCGTGTATAACAAAAGTGATGATGATGCTAGAGTTTGCTTATTGCATAAAAGAAAGCGGCTCACACCTGAAAACTCACAGATAGTGGTGGCTATTAAAATATGTAATGTGCGAAAAGACATTGTTAATGAAGTACGTGTCCTTGTGTTTTCGCAGTTTTTGCAAAGCTGAGCAGGAGGAGTGCTTCAAGGAGAACCTGCTGTTCTCTCTCAGCTATGACATGGCTGCCAAGAAGAGGAAAAAAGACTTTATGAACAACAACACCAAGGTCCCCTGTGAGTCACAGTGACAGAGCCTGACTTTCTGTACACATAAGTATGCATTGGAGATGTACATGATCACATCAGAGATGTTTGCACAAGACACTCATGAGGATGTTTATGCAACTTTCATGAGGGGGACATCTCCTATTAATTTAGTTTGTGATTAATTTTTCCATCATTTCATGAACTTCATTTCACTGTGTCTGAAATTGTGTCTTATTTGTGATGTGTGTGTGCATTTGTCCCGACGCACGTTTGCTGCTTAATGAGCGCACACTGCTAATATAAACATTGTGCTTTCTCACAGATTTCCACAGGGAAAAATGGATTTATGTTCATAAAGGAAGCACCAAGGAGGTAACAAACCAGCTCATTTAGTTTCACATCAACTTTTTATATCATCTCTGCTAATGTAAACATGTTGAGAAAATCCTATACTCCTGCCTAAGATCGCAATCTAATACCCTCATAATTAAATTCTCCCAGCGCCACGGATATTGTACGCTGGGAGAGGCCTTCAACCGCTTAGATTTCTGCAGCGCCATCAAGGACACCAGGAGATTTAATTACGTCGTCAGAGTGAGTCCTCTTCTCATTTTCTTTCACATTCTTTTGCCTTTTTTTGTTTGTCTTCGTCTGCGGTTGTTAATAGGACATGTTTTTGTTAGTGGCACAGAAGGGGTTAAGGTTAAGAGGGCGTGTAGGCTCTAGTTAGGCATTTATCAATATTCTGCAGACAAGGGTCTCTCAGTGGTGATGACACTAACACAGGGAGTGTGTATACAGTGAATTACAGAAGTTCCTATTTGCCACCAAGAGTAATTCATGCATTTTAAGCATTTTGTGTCTGACTGAGTCTAAATCTGAGGCACTTGTACCTGCAACAAAGCCTGTTCAAACCACACAGACAGTGGAGATGCTGTATGACATTATTATCATGCACTATATAATTTTTAACAATGTACCTAAATCATGGTGTGACAATATGAAATTATTTAGTTTTTAATTTGGAGCTTTTTCCTCCATATGAAAGTGTCACCAACCTGAACTGAACAGCAGTTCACCCACATGTGCTCCCATGTGAGCCAAAGGCTGAATGTGCTGGTGGGGATGAGGTGGGAGCTTGGAGGGAGGAGGGGGGGTGACAGTTGTGCGGTGAGGTGCGACCACCCGGCAGGCATTTATGAAACTGGACCTGGTGGTTGTCAGGTGATTCAAACCTGACAACCACCAAACATACACACACACAACCTCCAAACATGCGCTCACACACACACGCACACACACACACACAAGCACTTTCCTCTGACACACTTAAGCCCCGTTCTTTTGTGTTAGCTCCTACTCGTTTCTCTTTTCTCTCTCTCCACTCATGAAAAATGTCTTCCCTTTATTGTATAAATTTCCATCCTAATGAATGTTTTGGGATGAACTAATTGTAGTCTGGTGTAACCACAGATTGTTCCCCACTTGTTCAACATTCTCTGGAGTTATGGACTGACCTTTTAGCGCAGGTTCCAGAAAGCAAGTGCAGTGTAGTGTGCTAAGCTCAAAGAACAATATGGCTATATAACACCAGCACCTAGTCTGGACACAGTGTCCTAGGTCAGTGCTCTTCACTGGTTGTGTTTGATGGCATTTGTGGGTTCGTTTAACGCCATCTCAGTTACACGTATCAGATTCTTTGACGGGGAAACAACAAATGGTCTTTCCTTAGAGCAGATAAATGGAGGTTACATCAAGGAGAATAAAACATGAAAATTAACTTGCTTTAGTGGTGTCGTCATATAATAACAAGAACGTTCAGTGCTCCTAATACTGTCTGTGTGTTTGTGGAAAAGTGTGAAGTGCATGCCAAACTATTAAGTGCAGTTTAGCGAACAGCGGGAGCTAAAAGTAGATACGGAAACACACATTGTTCTGCCCGGCTGCTCTACAAAGAGAGAGACACTTGATGAGCTGCTAAAAGAAGATAGAAGAAAGGAATGGGATTAGGTTTTAGCAATGGAGCTGGAAAGAATGAAAAAAGAGTGCCAGGAGGGAGTGAAGAAGCTTAAAATTGATAAAAATGGGCAAAGAGGTAGAGGTAGAAGTAATTTAGTTGAAAGTTGAGAATTACAAAGATCCTCAAAGTTTTTATGACTTTAGAAATATGCAGACTATTTGTGCAGTCTTTTTTTATACCTCTCCTAACCTACCCACTACCCTCCACCAGAAAGTTGCCAGAAAGTTGCGCACAATATGTAGATGTTGGTATGATGATAATGCGTCACATGGTTTGGTCAGAAGCAAGGGGAAACTTGAGTTTCTCCATGATGTCACAGCATCTGTTACATGCCAGACATGCCACCCTGGAACCCGCTGTTAGTCTGCTAGCCAATGGCAACAACCACACAGACATACACACACACACACACATGCTTGCATGGGCACATGAATGTGTACACACGCTCTGTCAAATGATTCAGCTAATTCACATGACAGGAGGATCAGGAGTCAAATGATTAAAAATTTGTTTGTGGAAGTTGGTGTTGTTGACAGCCTGGGCTGCTGTCCAACACCTTTCCAGTAGCTTCTTCTCTCTAAAGAGGCTGAAGAATGATCAGAGGCAGGAATGCTGTTATATGTTTGTTGGAACAGCTTCAGCTGAAAGTAATGACCCGACGAACAGCTCCAAATTTGTTCTAGACAGCATTTATTGTTAGGAGTGCAAGTGCCTTTTTAAGAATGCAGCATAACAAACATTAAGTATTGAGCCAGTGGAACACAGAGTCTCTGCGGCTGATAGGATGAAATTTATGTTGTTTTTTTTTTTGTCTTTTTTCTTTCTCTGCTGCAGCTCCTGGAACTTATCGCCAAGTCCAAGCTCCCCTCGCTCAGTGGAGTGGCTCAAAAAAACTACATGAATATTCTGGAAAGAGTGGTACAGAAAGGTGAGACTTGTCACCCTTCTCAGGTCACTGAACTAGTTTTTCTTTGTTTTTTGTGTTCACTGGTTTTATTATTGTACTGTCGTTTGTTTTTTGTCACATTTATGTCTCTTGACCACAAAAATACAGGACTGGATGGTCCAAATATCCAGAAAAATACACACCCCCAATCTTACATAAAGACATAAACCCAACAAAATTTATGTAGAGTAAAGTTGAAGCCTTCTTTCTTTGTTATTTGCCCCCATAGGTGAGGAAATGATTGCATCTAAAGAAAGCTGGAAAGTGAACTGTGTTTTAATGGCACAGTGAAAAACACTGACAGTCACCAGACCCCTCTTCAAGCCAGAGTGTAAACTAAATGTTCCCTCTGCTAAACAGAGATTCAGGTTGTTTAGGTGGCGTTATGAAACCTGCAGGCCAAATATTATGAATGTCACAAGAGTAAAGTACAACCATTGCAAAACATTTTCTTTTGAATGCTGCTTTTTGATAATTTACAATAAATATTTTACTGTTTGGCTGTTTGCCTGGTAGCAGCTAATCTCCCTGCAACAGTCAGGGGTTAAAACAGCACTTTTAGGTGATGATTGGAGTAAATACATTTTTTTGGTTTTCTCTGACAGTCCTTGATGACCAGCAGAATGTCCGTCCCATCAAGGAGCTACTGCAGACACTGTATGACTCGCTGTGTGGTCTTGTTCAGGACATGGGCAAGTCTGTTCTGGTGGGGAACATCAACATGTGGGTTCACCGCATGGAGAACATTCTACAGTGGCAACAGCAGCTGGACAACATCCAGATCAACAGGGTAATCATCTGCCCAAAACACAAAATAAGGAGATTGGATTCACAACAGTGCTCTGATGGAGAATGTAGGGGATTTAAAAGATTTTTCAGTAACAATTGCTTATTGTATTCACGATTCTTTCTTCCTCCAGCCTGCTTCCACAGGAATGACTCTGATTGACCTGCCTGCCAGCCTGCAGCTCAACATCATGCATCGTCTTTCGGACGGCAAGGACCTGGTCAGTCTGGGCCAGGTGTGCCCAGAGCTGGGGGCCCTCACTGAGGACCGGCTGCTGTGGAAGAGACTCTGCCAGTATCACTTTACAGACAGACAGGCATGTATAAGCTAAGTTGTTGTGGTTATCACCCTTCAAACTATGTCTCTGGTGCTGGGATTTGTATTTGGGGCAGATAAAATGGGATAAAAATGCTGTCAATTTCATTAAAATCACTTTAAAAGGGGGTGAATCAATTCTGATAAACTAGACTTGCTAAAATGGGAGGCCACAGAGTGTGCATACGGACACTACAGTAATGTAGCATCATGATCAAAAGCAAGCACTTAAAAGTGAATGAGTACTAAAATCTCTATTTTTGACTGTATGGTAGGGAATGTGAAGCATTTTAAATTCTCAAGAAAGCCAACATTAAACTGGATATCTCAAAATATTTTTTTTCCAGGTCATGTCTTAAATCTTGTTTGCTCCTTCTGTAGATTCGAAAGCGCTTGATGGTGTCAGATAAAGGTCATCTGGAGTGGAAGAAAATGTACTTTAAGCTGAGCCGCTGCTATCCTCACAGAGAGCAATACAGTGACACCCTGCACTTCTGCACACACTGCCACATCCTTTTCTGGAAGGTAGTATAGTTTTCTCCATTTCACTTTACAATCAAAGTGTATGTGAAACTAAGATGTTACTGCACCTTGAAGATAAAACTGGAAATGTTTTTATACAGATTTTGTGTCTTCGTTTTTCTTTGTAGGATACAAACCATCCCTGCACAGCCAACAACCCAGAAAGTTGCACCATGTCCCTCTCCCCTCAGGACTTTATCAACCTTTTCAACTTCTGAAGTCCTTTTCCCAAATCCAGAACTGATTGTACATAATGTACATAGAAATGTACAATATTGATGTTTTTGTTTTAAGATCACAATAAATTCCTGGATGTATATTTAGTTGATGTATGACTGGAGGGGCCTCAGGCAGTGGGACACTTATGCAATCAAGGTTTTTTTTTTTGTTGTTTTTTTTTTTTAAAGACAGAGAGAGAGCGAGCGTACACAGGCTTCGGGCAGGGTTCACTGTTGAAAGCGAGTGAATGTGACAGAGAGGAACAGACATGTAGAAAAATAGGACTGGATGGAGGGAGAGCAGAGGAAAAAAAGAACACTCAGCTGTCAGAGTTTAGTCTTAGTTAAATGTGTTTTGTGAAAGTACATCCAACGTAAACACATATTTTAACCTAAGCTGTGTGCAGTGATGTTTCCTAATTTGGAGAATTAATTTTGTTCCAGTTCTTATAATTATTGTTTTCAACATAGGAAGAAAGATTATTCAAAAGTGCTTCTTTATATAATTTGTTTAGTGTGATATTACAAGGTTTGCTTACATGGAAGGATGCTATGCTTATGATGTTAAGATGAAATTTTCAATAGTAATAATGTGTTTGGCACTGGGAAGAAGAGTAAACCTTTAGTAGATGGAGTATCTATGAGATTCTTTGATATGTTACCACACCAGCATTTTTTCTATTTTGTTTTGTTCCTTTGCACTTTTATATCGATTTGATATGTTTTTGTATTAATTGTATTTGTTTTTTTTTTGCTGTGGCTGCCTTAGCAACAGCACCTGAGTGCAGTATTACCAAAGATTGTATTTAAAGGCAATATAAATATTGGTTGTGCCTTATCATAAAACTTGAAACTGGTACAGCTAAATCCTTGTCTGCAGTGTCGTCAGATTCCAATGCTGTTTCTATCACATTTGGCAAAAGAGTACAGTTCAAGAGCAGAGGTTCCAATACCAAAGTTGATTGTCTGAAAATGTGTATTATTCTGTAGTCTCTTGCATGTTTTTGTTTGTTTTGTTTTTTTACACCTGCTGATTGTGTTTATTTATTTATTGAGATTGTGGCAAGTGGCCCAGCTTGCTTAAATGGTTTTGCAAGGGAAGAAAAATATTGGTCTTGGTGCAGTTTGACTCAAAATTTTCTCTATCGCTCCTCCAACAGTGAGGCTTGATGTACGTGCTATGTAATGCATTCTGTTTATGTTCTGCTCAATAAATAAAACAAAATAAACCTTACTTCTAGCATACATGTAATCATTACACCTCAGTTTGATTTTTCCTTAGTGCACAGAAGTATGAAGTAGGACAAATATTCTTCCAGTTTAAGGTCAACAGAGGCTTCCTGGTACTAACAGCAAACTTGTGCTCTCTACTGGACAAACAGTAAACTGCAAGGTAGACATTTTAAAACATTACTTTTGAATTGTTTGACAGATGATACTTTTTGCTTCAGAGTTTCTCACTAGGGCTGAGAACTGAAAATGAGCTCAGTGTAAACGGCAACAAACACCATGTTCATGTAATCAAGTTGCAACGTGTAACTTCCTCAATTTGAATTGTTGATGCATTTTTAAAAAGAAAACAAAACTCATTTTTGCATGACACCATAGAAACAATATAATTCACCGCTTGTTACACAATGTATTAAAATAAATAATATTTACATAAATATTATTCATTTTATCAAGAAGTATGATTTGTTACATAAGTAATGTGGTGCTTCTCCCACTGCAGCATTGCACATACAGTACTGCCCTGCTCCTCAGGGCGTATATGTAGCTTCTATGGAGTAGTTCAACATTTGGAAGCATGATGCGTGTTACTGGTAAAAACATGATACTACTGTCAAAGCTATAACAAACAGGCATCAATTTAAGGCCATAGTTTATATTTTTACAAAATTGTGACATTATCATTTTCCTTATGTAGCCAGTAACAAATCTGCTGGTTCAAGGCAAAACTACCTATTAATTTTCCATCAAAAAATGCCACTGTATTGTTGTCTTGACAGCAGTAAAAGAAGGCAATGTTGATGATACATTCCCATCTTTTTCCATCATGAATTCCTATCAGAAGGTACTAGCTAACTACTACAAATTTTTAATTTATTAATTAATTTTAAAATAATCTATCTTTTTCAATATCATCATGCAAACATATCATCTACAGCTTGTGCCTCTTGAAACACATAATGAGCACCAGTAGCAACTTTCTGATTTCAACTCCTACTATAGGAGTCACCAGTGTTTGACAATACAGAATAATTACATCTGGTAAGTTAATGTTACAAAGTTTGTTGCATATTAGTAGTAATATACCATATCTTGTTTAAAAAAGCATGTGTCTCCCTACTGCATCCTTCATGTGTGTCAAGTACTTTTGTAAAATGAAGATATGACATGAGATTCATGTGAATACAGGGTAGTAATACAATATTCAAACCAGCCAAGTCTGGTACGCTCACGTTCTCACTTTACTGCAGCGAAATTGAATTTGCAACCTTGTGGTCATTCTGCAGGAGAGCATGTTAAATTTGTTATTAGAAAGATTATTATGGGATGATGGAGTACTGAGTGGGTAACACCTATCAGATTTGTGCCTATAACCATCTAAATCACACTTTGACCATCAGGATTGGCAACATTTTACTTCCTGTCTGTTCTTCCAGTGCATGTACTTCAGAAGTGAAACTCCACAAAACCTCCTCAATGGTTTAAGTACCGACTGCAGAGGATCCCCAGATGCTGAAGTCTCCCCAGTGGTTTACAGTGGTGTAGCCATGGCAAGTATTTTTCACCGTAGAACTGCGGACCTATATGCAAACAAATTTTCATGAGCATAATGTGACTCGTACACAGTCACACAAAACAGTTTGCAGTTCTAAGAGAAAAAAAGAGGAACATGCTTCTAACAATCTGACTGAAAGACAAAGTGAAGCAAATAGATCAGTTACCAGAGTTGGCAAATGTCACAGAGAAGTACGTTCTCTTTCAGAGTTCTGAATAATCCACTCAATAGCATCCCAACCCTACAGATTCACACAGAAACAGAAGATTAAAGAAGATACGGAAATAGACAAGTGAACACTGCTACAAATATGCTTTATTTACACTATGTTCAGAAAATGGCCCTGGAAGAGAGAGAGACAGAGAGAGAGAGAGAAAGACAGAGAGACAGAGAGAGAGACAGAGAGAGAGAGAGAGACAGAGAGAGAGAGAGAGAGAGAGAGTGGAGTCCATTTTAGAGTATGTGCAAAAAGAAAACAAACATCACCAGCACTGTCTGTATTACTTAATGCTAAGTACAAACTACATGCAGAAGCTGGAATAAGTATATAAATATATAATCAATGTATTTGTTTTGTGTTACCTTCCTGGCGTTAGCAGACATTCTCCTGGCCATCATCCCCTCCAGGTAACTGCTTAGACTCACTCCCTTGACTGTAATTATGGCCTCCTGGGTCAGGACGGTACTGGGGGATGAGTGAGGAAGATGACAGAGATACAGAGAAGAAGAGGGAACATGTTTAGACATGAACACACAGAGAAACACAGTGTACAAGAACACAGAGTCTAGCTCATTCTAGTGTCTGTCTCTCCATTTCTATCTCTGATGACTGTTGTTATTATGAAAATACACTAAAGACTCAGATTCTGTACTGAAAACTGAAATGCAAAGTGGAACAAACTGTACAGTGTACTTACACCTCAGGGTTGTCTGGGTGTGGCCTGTAAACAAGTCTCTCATCCACAGATATGAGGTTGGTGAGAGTAATCTGGAAGAAAAAAAAAGGTTTTCCTTATTAGTTATAGGTTTTCAAGGGATATTATCAGGGCAGAGATACAACATATTACTTTTTAATTCATTATGTTACAGTATGTCTAATACTGTGACAGAACACATATTTGTGTAAGGTGTTACATTGTAAAGTGCTTTTGTTGTGATTTGGTTCTATATAAATAATCTGAATTGAACCGAAGTTAAAAACTTACATTTGTTGAGCACAACTCCATCTTTTTCTCCTCTGGATCAACTATGGAGTGTTCCTTCACATATGTCTGTGTCTGACTGGTCCCCAGTATCTACAAACACATAACACACAGTATGTACTGTATAGTCATCCTAAATGTGCAAGTCACAGGTTCAACTTCTTCTTCTTGACTTGAAGCCTGGATGTATAAGACACTAAATGCCAAAGCAGTATTAAGTGTACTCAGTTACACCTCTGCACAGAGCCCTACAGCTCCTTGAGGATCATTTAGAAGCTCATAACTTCTCCATGTGTATCTTGTGTATTTGCTGATGACTGACCGCTCGTACGATGGCTGGAAGGCCCCACTCTGTGCTGAGAAGTCTGTGGCTGTGCAGGCGTCCCTCAGCATCCATACCACGGTCCAGCACATCCACCCCAACCACGTTGGGATTCATGGGGTTGGGGTACTTCCTCATGGCTGCCTTGATCACCGTCTCCCATGGGTAACTGCTCACAAAATAATATAAAATAACATGAAGCAGAAAAGATGTATAAACCTGTGAAAAAGATACTGCACATAACTTGTCTGACAAACTGACAAAGATGTTAAAGTGTAGAGAAATACATTTTATGAAGGTACTTTGCTTCATCAGACTGTGAGTATATGTTTTTATTTGGGTTTATATACGACATATCTGACAGTAAACTGGATTCTGCCCACATTCACTCTTTGGGTTAATGGGTCGAGTTTAATGCACCAGTCGAAAAGATGCTGAAAGTCCCATCGACCTGACAATAAACCTTAGTTCTGCCAACCTGAAAACATGTTCCGTGCTCCAGATCTTCATTTTTGAAAAAGACAGCCTTGACCTTTGCGCTGAATAATCCTCCGTGATCTGGAACTACATGTCACCGGACCATTATCATCAAGAAGTACTAGCTCCTATGAGCAGAATAGGGCCTGCGATGGAGGCTCACGACCATCAGTGAAGTGAGTCCAGTAAGCGCATCTCCGCTTTTCTTCCAGAATCAGCCTTCCGCACAGACGGCGCAAACTGCTCCGCGGATCCCGTGGCGCAGAAACCAGAGGCAGAAAACATTTATTATCGGACTATTAGAAATAGCTCGTGTACTGGACAAGAGAGAAGCCGGTACAACAACGGATCCACCGCCTGTGAAGTCAGATTGAGTGACACAGGCTGACAGGATCATGGTGAGGAAGTTAAAAAATAAAGCACAGCTTTGGTTGCAGTTACAGTCTGCCCACAACATCTTTGCATAATAAACAACTTCCCAAACTCACTAAATTTTGCTAGTCATATTAATTTTTGGTTTTATTACTGTTTTCTTGCACTCTCAGTTGTTATTATTGTCCAGTTACGCCACACATTTTACATTTGTACTTTGGCCGTAGCAGGAATGTTTTTCCGCTTTTACTCTGATTGTCTTTGACTTGACGAAGCTAGTTTGTCCTGCTGCCGCATCCGCCTCCATTTGTGCGCATGCGCGTAGCATCTTTCCAACATCCCCGACAAGTGGCACTAAAGCAGCAGAGCTGGTTCAAGCGAGACACAGACAGCCAGAAGCAAACCGGAAATACAGCGATGCCGCTTTCAAATAAAAGCACAAAGTACGCAAAATAAATAAATAAAATAAAATAAAATAACAATGCATAGTTGCTAAAAATGAGGCAAACTGCTGCAATACAATACTTGAAAATTAATTTTGTCAATCATTTTTGAAAATTCCCAGTGCTAGGAACTCGATGACTAACTAACCTGAACCTGAAGCGGATTATTGATAATTGCTTATGAATGTTTGATTATTGTTATCATTATGGTCCACTTTTACTGTATGCCAACAAGGTTATGAAACTTGCCATTTCTTATGAAAAAAAGGAAAAAAAAACCTCATTAACTTATTTTACTTTGACAATCAGAACAGAAGTATAAGGTGCCTTCCTGCTGCCTTGACGCTGGTGATGTTTAGATCAGAGGAGGATTCATTGAATCAAACGCGCAGTAGAGGCTAGTATGGTCCTTTAATTCAGCGGCCCGTTCATTTCACTCTGATACAAAACAATTAACTAATTCATACAAAACATAATCAGTCGAAAACAGAAGGAAATAAGGCTCCACTGCACGACCTTGCTTTTAATGTCATAACCGACGGATATTTACGGCACCAACACGGTAAGGTCTTATAAGCATCTTCAACCGCACCACTCGCATTAGGTGAGATCAGTGTCGATATAACAGGCCAGTGTTGTCTGTTCGCATCCTCCATGTTTATCTTATATGGTCAGTAATTTGATTATTATACAGCCATAAGAAAAAAGTTATGAAATATCATATTGATATAGGAGTCATAGGAGTGCTCATGCAGCCTAGTTGAAGGCCGGGCTGCATGCCGCAGAATGCTAATTCGTTATTCAAATTCAATTTAAATGGCTTGTTTTACTCATACTAGCCAATATATTTTAGAAAATATGATGTAAAATGTGTTTTTAAACTGTGATGAATGGTATATTGTAAGAGTTTATACGGACAGGGCGTGCGGGACTACGGCAGGTGCTGCAGCAGCGCTTGATCCGCTCCAGGCTGGAGAGAAAGCGAGAGGGGGACGTCATTTTGGAGGGGGGGCATTAAATCATGTCTCTGATCGTACACTCAGCTACTCGTCAGCTTAGGTATTGGTCTAATTGTATGTAGGATGATCAGTTTTTATGTAAAAGTGGGCAAACAGGAAATACCGTTCATTAAAAGAGCCACCAGGTTGACTGGGGGTCTTGCACAAGCCAAAAATCTGCTGACACATGCGCTGTACCGGCCGGTGCTTTCTGCCTTTGTGCGCAATGAAGCCCATAGCCCATCTATCAGAGTCTCAGGGGCCATATAATCCTACAGGGGCAAAACCGCCCCTCTATTGCCCTGGGTCTGTTTCGGTAAATAATTTAAACTGCATGTATAAAATGGGATTATTACTAGTGTTCCATGCAACACATCGGTAATTGATCAGTGATTGACTTGGAGGATGACTCCACTCTGACTCAGTAGATTCAGTTTTATCTGTCAAATGTGGGTTAAAGGCTGAAAATGTAAAGCTCTCTGTTTTGACGCCAGTCTTCTTGATTTCAGATCATCAGCCACAGTCATGGAGATCGTCACACATTTGATCAATGACACCATAGAACTCTACAAATGGACACTAACCATTGCAGGTAATAATACTGTATTTGAGGATTTATGATGCTGTGTAAACACACACACACACATACACATGTTGGTGTTTATATATTTTGCAACTTTTACAAATGTTGTAGATGTATGAGTCAGAAAAAGGATGGTGCTCCAGCGGGAGTGAGTCAGTGTTGCACCATATAGCTGAAGAATGTGTGTAACTAGATATATATTGACTGGAAATATAATACGACATGAATTTGTTATATATATCTTAAAGGCTTACAATGTCCCTGTTTTGTCTTCTTTCATGTGTAGCTGTGTTAACTTCAATCTGAATCTGACCTGTAAAATGATTATATGAGGAGTGATTCTAAAATGATCACATGAAATATAATTAAAGAAAAACAAGAATACGTATGTGACACTAAAAACATTTGTTCATAGACAAACGAGTGGAAAAATGGCCTCTAATGGACAACCCCTTGCCCACGTTGACCATCAGCACCTTGTACCTCTTATTCCTCTGGCTGGGGCCCAAATACATGAAGAACAGAGAGCCCTTCCAGCTCCGCAAAACCCTCATCGTCTACAACTTCAGCATGGTCATCCTCAATGCCTTTATCTTTAAAGAGGTAGGTTGGCATTAGACAATGAGTTAGAGCTTCTGCTGTTTGTCTGTATGGAAAAACCTGTAGTGACTGAGCTGAGTCTGTGACTATCCGCAGCTGTCCTTTCTGATTAGTACATTTCACTTTTGCCCCTTAGGGTTTATACTAACCTTATTAAAGTGTATTGAGCTTTCTGTCAGCACTTTGTTTCTCTTCATCTCTCTGTCACTCTCATTGTGTGTGTTTGCCTTTGTCCATTTACGTCGCTGATTCCTTGGAAATTATTCTCTTGTTTTTAGCTGTTTATGGCAACGCGTGCAGCAGGCTACAGTTATGTTTGTCAACCGGTCAACTATGCAGACGACCCTAATGAAGTCAGGGTGAGTGTTTGGAGCTGAGGCCTGCAGATGTTACACATGCACATAAACACACACTCACTTGTATTAAATGAAAATACACCATTTACTGTTATGCATCACGTGTCCCCTGCCCTATTACGCAACTCGGTTTGTTAAAGTTCACATGTGTGCAAGAGCGGCTTTCTATAAGAAATACAGCCCTTCGTCTAACTTACCAGCACACAGTACAGTTAGATTGTGATCTCTCTTCACTACAGTGCTCTACTGCACCTAAATCATTAAGAAATTGTGTTTATGTACCAGTGTGCCAGGAAAACTTTTTAGAAACATGATCTATTCATTTGGTCCCCGGTGCTCTTATCAGAAAAAGTGCGTGCTGGGAAGAGTGACCGTGGAGAGTGTTGAGTGTCCGCTTCCTTTCTCTTGCTCCATGACGTAGTTACACACAGGTGTTGTTTAGTCTCAGTTTACTCTGAAGTTAATGTACCCAGATGTTGCTGGGCACATTAGAATAGTGACTATTTGCTAATAATTCCTAAAGCAAGAGCAGGTATGTGCAAATCATAGTTTAATCAACACATTAGGAATGCTTCTCTAACTAGCACCTGTGTTTTCTGTTTCCTTCCTTTGCCTGTGACTGTGTCTCCCTTCAACCCATTTCTCATGCCCTGTCTGAGACAGGTGGCAGGAGCTCTGTGGTGGTATTTCATCTCTAAAGGCATCGAGTACCTGGACACAGTGTTTTTCATCCTGAGGAAAAAATTCAGTCAGGTTACCTTCCTGCACGTCTACCACCACTGCACCATGTTCACGCTCTGGTGGATCGGTATCAAATGGGTAGCAGGAGGACAGTGTGAGTACTTGATACTGGAGTCAATTACATGGACATTGTGCTTTATGCCTATTCCTCATTCATTGTTATTTTACTGTTTACTTATTGTCAAAGTCAGTGTAAGGGCATCTGGAAAATATGAGTCATGCTTATTGACACGGCTTATGAAAAAACACCAAAGTTGCCTAGGGATTCAGAGCAAGCTGTTGTGAAACTTGTTTGATGTGTGTTCTGGCACAAAATGAACGTCATTGTTTGAAATTTTTGTTTTTGTAGCATTCTTTGGTGCACACATGAATGCAGTGGTCCACGTCTTGATGTATCTGTATTATGGCCTGGCTGCATGTGGACCCAAGGTCCAAAAATACCTGTGGTGGAAGAAATATTTGACCATCATCCAGATGGTAAGACACTAGCTTTGGCAAATTTTCTATGACATGTATTCATTTAGCACATTTTGGTAAGTTAATCATACTGAATATCTTGCAGAAATAATAAATTGTGATGTGTGAAATTAGACAGTGCAAAATATGATATGAGTCTGTCTCCGTCTTTGTGTCTCAGATTCAGTTCCACTTCACCATCGGCCACACAGCCTTGTCCCTCTATGTCAATTGTGACTTCCCCCACTGGATGCACTACTCCCTCATCTGCTACGCTATCACTTTCATCATCCTCTTTGCCAACTTCTACTACCAGACCTACCGCCGCCAGCTGCCCAGACGCGATGCCTCCAAAGCAGGCAGGGCCATCTCCAACGGAACCTTCAACGGGCTCAGCAAGGCCGCAAATGGAGCGGTGGTAACAGGGAGCAAAGAGGAGCACCCCCAGGAGAACTCTGGGAGGAGAAAAAGAAAAGGAAGAGCCAAAAGAGATTAGAGGATTAGGATTGACAGTGGTAGAGGTGAGGTAGGGCCTTTCTTTGGGTTCTAGTTTGCTAGTGCTAAAACGTGAAAGATTTAATTTGAGGAAAGTGTCGATGAATGGATGTTTTAGATGTGACATGTTTATTAAAGCCATGATCTGAGTTGTTTTAGATAAAATACAACACAGGCCTGTGTTGAGAGAGAGGATCGTTCTGTTGGTAAGAGGTGTCAAAGGTCATGAGGTGACCGTTATCACAAATAACCCAAATACTGTAGTGACTGGTACAGGATATAGTTCAGTATTCCTTCTCTTTATTGTGGTGCCACATGCAGTCGATCTGGTCCAGAGTGACTTTCAGCTACTAAAACTGAGCCTGAAAAGGAAACATCTAACACAGTTTACCAGGCCCGTGCTAGGAACACTACATTAAATGCATCTGAGCTGCTTGCTTGTTGTTAGTGATCACTTCTGTACCGAGACAGGAATACACATCATAGCACATACGCAAACATGTCAGTTTATATTTGAGCTTAATCTTGTTTTGTTGTTCACTTTTACAGATATACAACTGATGATAATGTACAGTATGATCATGTCATATGTGTACTTATCTTATTTAAGTTTTTATTGTTGTTATATGAAAGAGATTTAAGTTTACATTTCATTTCTACTCTAAGGACAACTCTATGTTCATTCACCATATAATCAGAGAGAAGGTACATAAGCAGAGGTAAGGTGTACATAGAAAAAGAAAAATAGTACACTATTAAACTTTTGAGACTAGTGTTATGATGGAGAAATCATCCACTATAGCTCATAGAAGGCTCAAGGTTAGCTTTTCTATTTCTGTATACAATCATTACCTGTTTTATATAGCCCTTCTTCTATGTAATATGACAAAATGTCATGGATATTATCCAGAGAAATGGTGGATCTGGTCGTTATCTCAATGTTTTCCCTATTTGACAGAGAAGCTGGTAGAGTTTCGTCTTTGCAGATGTTTGTCTGTATCCTGTCTTTTTATATCCCCTCTGATGTCGTTGTTTGTCTTGTGTGCTGATCAAAGATGAGCTGCCGGTCTGGGTTTATTTTGTATCCACTGAGCATTCAGAACTAGCTTGCAGCCAGTTTTAATGGCAAGTTGACTAAGCTTATTTTATTCTTGTGTTTTCAGGCTTAAGCTGTGGTCCGAGCTGGCTTGAATGTAACTTTATCATCAGGAGAAATGTGGATTTAAAAAGATGAAGGTTATGATTTCTATATAAAAAAGAGCTGGTGAGCCACTCTAGTGACTGTGTGCTATACCACTGGGAAAAATGACTTTACTCTGCCTAAAGTATTATAGAGTATAAATCAGTGGTTGGCACTATAGCAGCTAATCCAGCTTAATGTCATCCAAGCAATGCATTTTGATGTTATTTATTGATTCTGCATATTTTTTTATGTAAATACCAACTTCCATCTAGCTGACGGTGCTTGTTTGTGTATTTGTGTTTTTGTGTGTGTGTGTGTGTGTGTTGTACATATTACATTGTGAATTTTGTACATTGCGCATTTGGGAATGTTCCCAGCTTGTTAGCTTGGACATTTATAGGTCCACATTGCTTCTGTGTTTTTTTAAGTATCATAACTTTGAACTCTCTTCAAAATAAATTAAACTGAATGCCTGTACAAATGTTGGCTTCCTGTTTCTCGTTATTTAACTAAATACTTTATACACTGTAAATTAAATATCTCCTTAACAAGGATTTAAATTAGTTTCCATTCTATGGGGACCAAGACTTTTACATTAACATTAACGACATAGATGCTAAGTGAAGTGCAGGGCATGTTTTTAACACTAGAGGGCCCAAAGGTTACACTTTCGTATTAATAAGTGAACATCAGTTATTACTCAGTATGTTCACCACACTACTTTCTCTGTAAATGTGGAAATAGTTTTTCCTCGAGATAACAAACTTTATCATCTTTTAAGATAATAAAAAAAAAACAAAATTAATGGACACGTCTGTTTCTGTTTGGGTAACAATGGGTATTTGCTAACCTTCGCACAGAAATGTTTCTTTACAGTTATCAATCATTTGGTTTGAACCCAGAGTTGGAAAGTAATTATGTTTGTTAACTGCTGTACTTGTACTTGAGTATGTCCTTTGTTTTATTTACTAACATTTACAATAATGCACAAAATATTCAATACATGTAATTTAATGTTCTTAGATATTAATGCTTCTCATTATATTTACAATACACTTAAATGTAACATCTACAGTATGTAGAGAAGCACCATTTGGCATATTTAGTCCTTTCATGATTTAAGTGCATTTTGCTTTAGGAAGATTTCTGTATTTTTACTTAAATAAGATTTTGAGTGTTTCACTTGTGATGTGGAATTTTATTATATACACACTTGTGTACATTATATTTCCTTTTTTCAATATTATTTGCATTTTATTGCAACATAAGCACAAAGGTCTGCAGAAGTAAACCTGGTTAGCACCAATATAGGGTGGGGTTGTATTATTTGTGTGTCTGATAAACAAAAAATGACTGTGCCAAAGCCAACCTGTGGCAACCTGTTTGGTACACAATAAGAACAAAATCCCTTAAATTGTAATTTATAACACTGTTCGGATTCTCCTCCCATTTTGACAGGTTTAAACAAAGGTTTCTATGGTAACTGTACACAGCAGCTGTCTGCCTCCCTTACCCCAGCACCACCCC
>OMLM01020080.1:62720-105311 GCA_900302695.1 Helostoma temminkii | reverse complement strand
AAACACATTTATGAGTGTGTGTGTGTGTATGTGTGTGTGTGTGTGTGTGTGTGTGTGTGATGCCCCACAGCGTTTATGAGTGGGAGGCCTTCACTAACAGAGGGGTAAGACGAGGTTATTGTTTGTGTTATTCATCAACCCAGAGCAATAATTTCACAACCCAGCAACAGAAAACCACAACCTCATCAGCAGCATTTAATTTAGATGGTGGCACCATAGCCTTACAAAACCTTTAACCTTTTCCTACCAAGCTCTTCTTTTAAACAGATCTGTATATATGTATCTATATATGTATATGAATCATAATGGCATATTTTGCCCACTTATCATCCTCAGCCGTAGCAGAAATGTGCTATGCCATGTATTAGGTGTTGCTTTTTACTCTAATTAGCTCGATCTTGTTAATGTGTGATTTAATTACTCTATGTTTATTATCTGTGGAGAAATGCTTTACAAAATGATGTCACAAGTTCAGTTCACAGTTCAGCGACTAATACTGGAAACAAATGCCCTCCATTGGTAACATGGCAGATTATAGCCTTAAAGCTAATGATTTTTATGACCTTATCCATGGAATGTGCAAATGTTCTGCTGGAGGCATCAGAGAGGACGGAGGTGGTCATTACCTTCATGTCTTTCTGGATTGGAACAGGAGCAGCATCAGTAAAAGACTGGTACCATGAAGGTACACTATGAAGCAGCTGAGAAGCTCTTTCATGTCTGTGGTTGATAAACTGTTTGGTACAAAAGGTAGGCATGGTGTAGTATGTATATGTATATCACTGTTTTGTGTATTATTTTTAATTGATTTCTTTCTTTGTGTGTAATGGCCCATACTTTTCCATTGGTCTTTAACCTAATTTCTCATTTTAATATCAATAAATATTGAAGGAAAAGTCGTGTCTGTACATGAACTTCCACCTCAAAATTACCACATGACACTGCAGATTAATTTAACAATGACAGGTTCACCATCAGGCGTCCACATCTACACATAGATATGGTTCTTTGTGAATAACAGAGGAAGTGAGAATGAGAGAGAAACGCTGGTGTGTGAAATGAATGAGAGTGTTATTTATAAATTGATGTTCATCTGGGCCTCTGTCTCATTCCTTCCTTCTCTCGTAGCCAGTTCTCATAGCTACTCTTGCTCTCACCAGTGCAGGGTGTGAGATGAGGGAAAGCAGATTAACTACCCAAGAAGCTGGATACATAAAAAACAAAATCAAGCTAAATCAAACTTTGGCAGGAAGTGTTGTTGAATGTGCGGTCTCATTACCATTGTATAAAAAGTGGTTAAGTCTCATGTCGACTATTTCACAAGCCAACATTTCTCCTGATAAGATGTGATACACTATTGGAGAAACAAAAAAACAAAACAAAAAAAGATAAGTTAATTCAGTCTACTCAGAAAGAATCTCATCCAAAAATAATCATAATAATGAACCTAAACAGATTCACACTGTGAGAAACATTTGTTTGGGATAAAGAAAATTGTGTTTTCTCAAAGCGTGGAATACTGTCTCAGCCTGACATCATGATCTTTTGCTTTACTTCAGATAAAGCAGAATTAGCAATCATGACAGGCACATGGAAACCTCCATTTTTCAGACATCTGTCATTTTAATGGAAGCAAATGATTTAATATTCTTGAGGCATTGAGGTAGAAAAGGGAAGTGGTGAATGTATGCATGTTTGTATCACTGTGAAAATGAGTGCAAGACCCCAAACATCTGTTATTTTATTCAAAGAATACGGATAATCTTTCTTGCCCAAAGCTTCCTGGCTTGGCCTGCAGCACCTTATTGGGCAATCAAGCTGTGATTACAATAAAGAGCAGCCTTGTTTGGGAATGGATCAAGATATAGTGTTGTAAAACCAGCTGTGACAGAAGCAAATGGATTGCACAGAGGTAGGAGGCTAAGAGCTGTGGCTACTGAAGCTGTGACAGGAGCTAAAATCCATGCCATAAAACTTTCAGAGCAGAGCAAATCCCATCTTCCAATCCAAGTCAGTCTCTGGCAGCTCCTACAAACTCACTTGTTATTGCTCTCCCACACGGATGATGCACACAACACCACCTTATTTTCAGTGTTTCTTCAAACAATGGGCCATGCATGTTTGCGTGGTATATCTTTTGAGTTAGAGGGCCAAGAATTAAAAACCCTAAAACCACTGTTCACACAGACATAGAGGCATTGTTTCCAAGAGCCCTCAACAAAGACTAATACGTTGCCAGGCATAATTCTAAATGAAATCTCTTATTTGTCCTCTCAAAAGGCATATTCTGAGAGACAGAGTAGGATGGCAGATGGAAGAAAGAGGGCGCGGCCAGGGACAATAATAATGGGACTACCAAACTTGTCAGCATTTTGAAACACAGCCATGCAGCTTTCAAACAATAACCTCTATGGCTGCAGCAGATGAGTCATTGTGAACATGCAGCCAAAGTCAAATAATCAAGTAAATATGAAAAAACAAATACTGGACCAGCCTTTTACTTTATGTCAAGATGAGAACAACCAGGAAATGCGCAGTAAGGCCACGACCTATTGCTAAATATAGTGCATAAGCCTTGAAAAACAATTATATGACTTTATCATAAGTCCTTAGACCAACTTGCTTTTTTTATGAATAACGCTCACTAGACAATAACTCAAGTCAACACAAGTCCAAATACTCAAGGTTAATTTAAACGACTAAATATAAGGTGAGCTGAGCAGAGAGACATCCACACCCAATCAGTGCTGAGACAGCGACAGAGAGATAGAGCAGGGCAGAGTATGCTCTCTGTGCTCTTCCAATGAGAGCGGCCTGCTACGTGCAGCTTCATTTCCGTGCAGCCCCGGCCCTCCCAGCGATGATGTAATGTCATGAATATTGAAACAGGTTGCTTGGTGGTCGGGAGGCGCTCGAGTCAGCATCCCTTCTGCCTCCCCATCACCACTACCCGTCAGCATCCGACAAAACACCCCGAAAAGGTAAGAAAACCTCCAGCTTCATTGTTTCCATGTGATTATCCCTGTTCTTTGAGTACACCTTCGCGTTTTAGAGGAATGTGACAAGTGTTATCTGAGTGAAGGGCAAATGTCTGACTCCACATTATGTTCTGCACTAAGGCCTCCAAGGTGTGTTGATTTACTGTTGCTGCCTCCACTTGTTTACGTGTAGAAGACGCTCGGGAGAAAACGAGGCTGCTCCCATCAGTGTTTTTCCCCGTTTAGACTAATTTAATATTCTTCATTGAATCAGCTGAGTGAGGAACTGTGGGACAGAAGCTGACAGCCAGTCGCTCGTTGGTGCTTTTAAAACCCGCGAGACAAAAGAAAATAAAACATAAACTGTGCCAACTTTGCATTTGGTAAAAGCAAACATTGCTTTTGATAGTTTCAGGCTATAGCTCATCTTCCATCCATCTGAGTCATCGAGCTTGTTGGATATGAGGACTAAGATGATGGCTGACAGGAAGCGGCTCTCTCAGTTATCAGCCTAGATGTGGTTCATCTAGTGGGCTGTCAGGAGCATCATCTTTTGTTTCCTGTAGCTCGGTTGGGGATCAGATCAGGGGCCACTTAAAAAATGCTTTCTGTCAAGTGAACAGGCTTTCTGGCTGCTGCTTCTGCTCCAATAGCCAAAGATATTGTCTTCACTTCGCTCTCTCGCTCTCGCCCACTGCCCTTTGGGCAGTGCACATGACGCAAATGTGGATTGTCTAATTGCCCGAGATGAAGCTGGTCTCACGCGTATTTCATCAAACAGGGACTGAATGGTGGACTGCATAATCACTGGTGGTCACGTAGCTTTCTCCAGGCTCTTTCCACTAATACCAGCCTAATTAGGCTTATGTAGAAATCTACATCTAAAAATGCATGTTGCGTCCCCGTTTAAAGCTTCTTGTATCTACTTTCCCGTTAGTAGGAGAGTAGCCAGTTTAACAAACCTGGGCTTTTTCTATTGAGTTTCTTCAGTCTACATCATTTCTGCAGCCTGTAGGTCTGATAAACCAACAGTTTTTCAGGTGGAGGGATACTGGTGAAGAGGATGGATATTGTTGAGGACGTGCTGAGCCTCTGACACCACGATGAACCTGTCCTCTGCCGATTCGCCGCGGCAGCCAGACAATAGCAGCCGAAAGCAGCAGCGTTCGTCGTCTCCAGCTGGGCTCAAAGACGGTGGATCTAAAGCTACACAGAAGGGTGGCAACTCGTCAAAGCCCATCACGTCAAAGCAAGGAGGAGGGGGAGGGAGAAGCAGCCGAGGTCATTCTCCCGTTTCCACAGGCAGGGAGCGGCAGGCCGGGGGCGCTCCTGCCATCAGAGGCGCGGCTGCTGTCCAGGCTGCTGGTGCTGAAAGCCCGACACTGAACAGGCCCGCGGCAGCGGCAGACAGAGGTGGCGTCCAGACACCGGAAGACTCTCCCCGCCCTGTCGCTGATGCCTCCTCACCGTCCAGATCAGACCGCGTTGTATCCGATCAGCCCTGCGCATCCAAATCCCCCAAACTGAGGAGCAAAAATCCGAGGGGAGGGGAGACGAGCGGAAACAAAAAGAGCTCCAAAGGCACAGTCGGCTGCGGACCCGGTTTCTGGAAGGAGGGATGCTTGCAGTCCGAGTTAATACAATTTCACTTGAATAAGAGCTTGGGAAAGAAAGGGACAAAGATGCAGGCGAAATCAGCATCTCCGCCAGCCTCAGAGCCGGAGCTGTCCCCCGAGCCCGACAGTCCACAGCCGGCTCCACAGCCAGACCAGAAACTGCAAGATGAGATAGAAAGGCTGGAGGACGAAAACGAGGATCTAAAGGTAAATTGTTAACATCTGTCATCAAGTCCGAGCATTTCATCCGGCTTAAAGAATCTGATGTAGTAGTGTGCGCAATAGTTGCACCTGTTGTATTTGCATAGAGTCTGAAACTAACTACGACACAGGTCTGGCCTATAGCGTCACTGTGTTTTGAGATATATTTTTTAAATGCTGCGACCAGTTTCCTTTTGTGGGGGCTACGTTAGGCTGAACTATTTGCTCTAATTTTCCTCCGTGTTTTTTAACACGATTTTAAGAATGAAATTGAGGAGATGCGAGCAGAGATGGATGAGATGCGGGACACCTTCTATGAGGAGGACGCCTGCCAGCTGCAGGACATGCGCAGAGAGCTAGAGAGAGCCAACAAGAACTGTAGGATCCTCCAGTATAGACTGAGGAAGGCAGAGAGGAAGAGGCTGCGGTTCTCAGAAAGTGGCCAGGTGGATGGAGAGCTGCTCCGGAGTCTGGAGCAAGACCTGAAGGTGAGTCTGAGGTGGAATGCGCATCATTATATTGTATTCTGTTATATCAACTAGTTTATTAATCATTATTAATCATTATTATTGATGATCACAACTCAGAGACTTCCTTCGCTGCCTCTTGTATTCTGGTTCTTTACCCAGGTGGCAAAAGATGTGTCTGTCCGCTTGCACCATGAGCTGGAGAATGTGGAGGAGAAGAGGACCAAGACAGAGGAGGAGAATGAGAAGTTGAGACAGCAGCTGATAGAAGTGGAGGTCAACAAACAGGCCCTGCAGAATGAGCTGGAGAAAGCCAAGGAGGTCAGGGGCTGAACATAGTGTGCAGTTTGTTGTATCTTTCTACATGTGTGTGCATGTACATCAGTGCTGCTCATTTAATTGAATCTTGAAAGAATTATCTTGATATTAATGATTTCTATTTCCTTAAGTTCCAAGTCATAAATAAACCTGGGTAAACTGAACCATGGTTTGAATTTAAATATATTTCCAGAAATGTTCTTAAGAATGACTTTAAGTGGTCCTGTTTTTCCATTACTGGGTCTTCAGTGTTCCATAAATCTGGATGATATCACTGGCTTCAGTAAGAAAACAGTGGGCTGATGATGATGTAACCGCTCTTTCCCTACAGCTTTCTCTGAAAAGAAAAGGAAGTAAAGACGTGCAGAAAGCAGAGAGAAAGACTCCACAGTCCCCAGTTGAGGTGAGTCAGCAATTACATTACTAGATTATAAAATTATAAACTACAAGACAGATATTTAATAAGGGAATGTGTTTCAATGCAATTCCCAAATTGAAACAACATATACTAAACAGAACTAGTCATTAGAGACTCATATTTTGTAGTGAGTGAAAGTAACATTTGAAATCGCTCCATTACAGTACGTGCTACAGTGTATGAGACAATGAAACTGTTAGGAACTTAAATTTCCAAGCAAACAACCAAACTAAGTAAACATGAGAAAAGCTACATGGTATTTTCGTTAATGTCGACTGCATGCAAATAAATGTACTATTACACTATAAATAATGGGTAAATAAAATGTTCTTTCCTCTTCATAGGAAGAAAATGAGGATCTGAAATGCCAGCTAGCTTTTATCAAGGAGGAAGCAGTCCTGATGAGGAAAAAGATGGCAAAGATTGACAAGGAGAAGGACCGACTGGAGCAAGAGTTGCAGAAGTATCGTTCCTTTTATGGGGATGTAGACAGCCCTCTGCCTAAAGGTGAGGCTGGAGGACCTCCCACCACTCGTGAATCAGAGCTGAAGCTCCGTTTACGCCTGGTGGAGGAGGAGGCAAACATCTTGGGTAGGAAGATTGTGGAGCTGGAGGTGGAAAACAGGGGACTGAAGGCTGAGTTGGATGACATGAGGGAGGACAGGTACTTTGCATTTATCTGATTCTTTATGATCAAAACAATAGATGTCTCGATGAAATATAGTAATAGTTTTTATAAAAATGATATGCATTATCTTCCCACATTAGGGAGAGGAAAATCCAGAATTTGTGACAAAAAAAACAGAAAAGAAAAGAGGGCTTATTGATGCTTTTCTCTTTTCTTAGTCTGGCGGCAGCAGGAGTGGACGGTTCCGGCAGCGGAGGCCAACAATGCAGAGAGCAAGGCGAGGCCTTGTCAGAGCTGAGGCAGCAGCTTCAGCTGGTAGAAGATGAGGCAGAACTTCTTCGCAGGAATTTAGCAGATGTGGAAGAAGAGAACAAAAAGGTTTAGTTACTTGCTCAAACAGGTCACCTGTATTGTTACTGCAAGCTCCAAAGACAAACGTTCTTGTGACTGTAGGCTCATATACTTTCACTGCTTTATGAAAACATAATTGCAGTATATAGTAGTTTGCTTTAGTCACTGTGTGAAGCTGCTCTCCTTTTTGTTCTTTTTGAAAAAGCCTAATAATAATAATACTGTATATGGTTGGAGATATTACTTGGCAACATAAAGCTGCTTTAATTTCAGTGATGTAAGATGTAATTTTTATAAATGCCTCCTTTTTATTTGTGTATTTTTTGCTATTGTTGGTATTATCAAACCTTTCATATAAGAAATTCAGCTATTTATATAGACAACACTGAGCTAAAAACATACATAACATTCACTTTTATCTTCAGGTGACAAGTGAACTCAATAAACTGAAGTACAAGGCTGGATCTCATGAAGCTGGATCCAGACATGGGGGAGGTTTGTTTGTTCTTCATTTTTCATATCATTCAGTAATTGTGTCACTGTTCCGGGAGACAAAACAATTACACTGCAGGAAGAGGAATATCTCTTCTCCTGCAGCTTAGTAAATCACAAGAAAAATGTGTTTCAATAAGCCTCCAGGAGCTGCACATTAAAGTGTCATTCGCAGAGGTGTTCCACTTTTCACTGTTGCCTTGTTTTGACTCCAGGAGGAACTGACCCTGCTAAAGTGGAGGCCCTCCAGGAGGAGCTGAAAGCAGCACGACTGCAGATCAATGAACTGAGCGGAAAAGTTATGCAGCTCCAGTACGAGAACCGTGTCCTGCTCTCCAACATGCAGCGCTATGACCTGGCCTCCCATCTGGGCATTCGAAGCAGCCCACGGGACAGTGACGCAGAGAGCGACGGAGGACGGGACGATGACACTCCAACAGCCTCAACTTCCTCCCCTCGCCTCCTCCCACCCCATCGCAAGCGTGAGGGCCCTATTGGAGGGGAGAGTGACTCCGATGAAGTCAGGAACATTCGCTGCCTCACCCCAACACGCTCCCTTTACTCACCTGTAGACAGCCGTTTTTTATCCAGGAGCCTGAAGGACCGGCAACAGATGATAGATATCCGCATCGAGGCGGAGAGGCTGGGCCGGACCATCGACAGGCTCATCACTGACACCAGCACTATCATCGCTGAGGCCCGAGTATATGTCACCAATGGGGAGCTGTTTGCCAGGTTGGATGAGGATGAGGAAGGTGGCAGGTAATTTAGATATGAAGAACAACTCTCATCTCGTTGGTTATTACAGAGAGACCAAACATGCTTTACCTTTTCTTCACAGGATCAGAGAGCACGAGCTGCTGTATCGTATCAACGCACAGATGAAAGCCTTCAGGAAGGAGCTGCAGAGCTTCATAGACCGACTCGATGTCCCTAAGCAGGAGGACAAACAGGCAGAGGAGCCGCTGTCTGTAAGCTGATTCCAAAACATGGAAAAATTACTGTAGTTTTTGTGTGGTCCAACATGAACTCTTTTATCCTAACTGCTTGTGTCATTCCTCTTTTCCTTCTTCCCCGCCTTCATTTAACTGCCGCCCTTCAAGATGTTTCAGCCCATTATTTTGCTGATCCTCATACTCGTTCTGTTTTCCTCACTCTCTTATGCCACCATCTTTAAATTGGTATTCCTTTTCACACTGTTTTTCGTTTTGTAAAGCAAATAATATCACATTTTCTGTATTTTTATTATTTTTTCCTTTTTTTTTTTTTTACTTACTCATTAATTTTCACTATGTTATGTTGAACACATCACATAAGGTCACTCAAGGTACAGGGCATTATCATTTTTTATGTATGACTCAAGCCACTCATCTACTCAGATGCTTCCAACATTCACTGGAGACCAAAGGCTTTGGAGCGACAGTGGAGCATTAGGTGAGTATGTCTTTGACTGTTTTTACACAAAATCTACTGTAAGCTCCTAATGTGACAGTCATAAAGGCCCTACACACCCACACAAGTGTTTTCACTTATTGTGCCTTGTGAGATGCTTCTCAGTAATGTGGCTGATTGATATCTCTCACTGTTCTTTTCACCTTTATTAGTATATAAACATTAGTGAGAATATGTAATTCATGGCACAACTCAGGTCTGCTTCACCTCAACAGATGTCTAATCAGCCACAATACCTAAAAAAAGCTTGTGTAGCTTTTAATTAATGTCACAAATGGTGAGTGAGAAAATGTACTGGTAACAGTGTGAGAGCTAACAGGCTGCGCGTTGCTACAATCAGCTTTGTTTGTAGCGTGTGTGCTGCATTTATTCAGGGGAACAACAGATTTTACTGACATAACATTTACTGTGTATTTATAAGGTTTCCACGTGACAACAGCTGTAAACAGGTCAACACATTGTAAATACTGAAGCTGTATCATGACTGTTAGAGCAACGCACACACACACACACACACACACACACACAGAATGGTCAGTAATAACATGCACTCACACACTGTCTCACAGAAAAACAAACTTTTCTTAGGCAACCATACTGTGTGTGTCAACATAATGTGTAACACATCATCCAGATCCATGGGGGAATTAATAGGAGCACATTTTACCCGTATTTGGGTTGTGTGACATTCAGAACTGAATAAAAATGCCTTTGGGTGGGTCTAAAAAAATTCAAGCCAAAGTTGTGCTGATGGTGGATCAGTTAAACCAGCAGACCTGACCACCAGGACGGGGGCGGAACCGGTCCGTGTCTTTCATCCCTCCGGTGGGATGTTTTACGTCACATATTAGGGCCAGCTGTGGAGAGAGGAAGAGAGACAGAGGGGAAGAGAGAGAAAGGAGGATTTTATTCCCGCTAATGAAAGCATCCTTTGAGCTGCAGGCAGTCGCTCTGCAGTTGTTTTTAACGAAGACTTCCAGTCAAGTCTTTATTTCTGCTTCTTTGCTGGCCGAAATGTGGGCTGTTTTTGAAAGAGGACGTTCATTGCAACACTGAGGATCTTAAAAAAGAGGTAAGGTCTGTTCCAAATGGGCCAAAATGACTCCGTAGTTTCCGTTTTGCGCTCGAAAAGTACCTACCGCGCTATTACTACTCACCATGTAGCAAATTAAACTTCTTTCAGGACTGTCCTTACCGACTACTGACTGACTAGCTCGGTGCTATCAGCACTTAAATCAAAATTAATAAAATCCCACGCGTCGTAACTCGTGATAGTCATCCTCATGTCATGCTAAGAGAGCAGAAAAGCAATGTGGAGTACAGCTGCGGGTTAGAAAAGAGGGAAGGTAGGCCAACTAGCTTTTTACGAGCACTGTTTACATATGTGGAGAACAAACTGATGTTTACTCTAACCATTAATGTCCCTTGGTCATAGTAAAGTGGTTGTTGCTATAAAGTGAGTGACGGTTGACGTGCGGCTGTTTTTTTAGCACCAACTTCACCACTGTGAAGTGCGCAACTGGATTCGTTGCCATGGATACAGCGCAAGGTGGTATACCAGGACGTAATTAGAGCCAAACTGGTGTTGATTAATGGACGTTCATCCGTAGACGTCTTCCAGACGCCTTCAGCTATGTGGCTTTAGGAAAATAAACTCATGGTTACAGGGGGTAAAAATATACTCCGCTGCTCTCACATCAGTGCGCTCCGAGATATTTTTGGGAACTTCTCCCATTCGCGTTGGAGTGGTTACTGGGTGTCAGTGTTTGCCTGCTATGGATTGTCGCCTACAGTGACTTTGTGCAGGGGGAAAGACACGACACAGCGCGTCCCACGACTTCGATGTAAACATGTAAAAAGAAAACAACGCGTGGTGGAGCAGCGAGGACATTACTGAATGGCAAAAACAGGACATCGCGTGGATCTGACAGATCTGACCAGAATGACCGCTTGACCTCGGCTCTTTGCGGATATGGAGACGACCGAAGTGTCCAGTCCTGTCTGTATGAGCACAGCGGTCCTGGGTGCTGCTGTGTGGCCGACGGGGGATTTGGCCGGGTTTGGATAATTGGCGCTTTTATTATCCATTGAACTGAAAACCTTTTGCATATTTGTTCGACTGTATCAAAAACTAATGTAGTGATACTTACGAAATAGCTTATGGACCGACTTTAATAATATAGTTTATCTAATAAAGTAGTTTTATGACTTATTTTGATGCGCTCGAGAAATGTGGAATGCGTTTTTGAACGGCTCGGGACTGCAAGGTGGGGGCGGCGCTGGCGGGGGGTACGTCCCGTCTCAGGGATGGGAGTTTGTGCCCTGCTCCAGGATGGCCAGGGCAGACAGAGACAAGGGCAAAAGCCGTAGCCCGCTGCGGAGGATCTCCTCACCGCCCACCGTCTTCAGTCACATCTACGAGCCTCAGTTTGGTGCTTCACCGGGTGCAGGAGAAGGTGGAACAGGGACGCAGACTGAGATCCTCAGGGAACAAATGTGGCCAGGTCCCGAACCCCTGCAGCAGCAGCAAACCCATCACATACGACTTAAAAAGAAATTTGAGGATTTGAAAAAGCGACACGAGCAGGAGAAGGACGAATGGATGCGCGAGAAGGAAATAATGTTGAGAGAAATGGCTGACATCCAAGTAAATATTTATTAGGCTGTACAATGCAAACTAAATATGTTTTTCTGGGTCTTAAGTCTGTACATAAAGAGTGAACCTGCTCTATGAGGTTCTCAGTAATCCCAGAATTTCATCAGGTTCCAACATATGATAATTTCATGCAGCGATGTAACACAAGCATTTATGCTTTCTTAGTTCTTAAGTTATTGTTCACTTAGATAGCTGCAAGTGTGATGCAAGTGTGAGCCTCCATTTGGGTAAGTGGACACACTCATCAGACATATTTGGCTGATAAGACTGCTGCCAATTGTGTGTGATGCAGGGAGGAGAGAACAGGAGGATTCTGCTGGACCTGAAGACAGTTTTGGAGGAAGTGCAGGTGGAGGTAAAGAGAGAGGAGGAGAGGAGGAGCGAGCTACAGTTGCAGTACACCAGAGACAGATGTGCCTGGCAGCTGGAGAAGGCCGAGCTCAAATGCAGGATTTCACAGGTAGGTGAGGAAGTTAAGAGTTAAAGAGTTATAGATAGTGTGTAATGTATGCTTTGCTAAATACAGTGTGCAGTAGAGCTCTTTATAGTGTACAGTAAGGGCAGCTATCCAAAAGCAGCACCAACACTTGCGCATTATACTGCACATGACGAAAGCTTTATTTAAACTAATATCTGTATTGTTTATCATTTAGTTGATTTATGTATTTTCTCTTGTGAGTCTCTGCCCTCCAGTAGTGTGTAAATTGGGCTTGTCACGTTTGCCAGCCACATTGCATGGTGGTAAGTCACCCTGGCATCGATCAAGCTCAAGGCGTAGTATAGACAAAAGACTTGCATTGAAAAGACACACTTTGCCAGACACTGAAGCCCATTTTGGCGTTTAACAGCTTTTTCTCAGAGACTGGAATATTAACCCACTGTTGCCATGGACAGCTTATGTCAAGTGTTTCTTGAAATACTTACAGAGTTAAGTTTGCATTCCAATGCCGTGCTGTGTCAGGCATTGCATGGTTCACTTGAAGCGCCATGAATAGTTATTCTTCAAAGCGCTGTGGCTTTGGGGATTTGGCTTGTTGTATCACAGGGTGGATTTATTTGGTTGCTCTACAGCAGAAGCCTAAATTTTATCCAACTTGATCATCCGTTTTCGATAAAAACAAAATGTACTTCAACATCATTTAAACAATATTTTGTGTTTGCTTAGTTAGCTTCCTGTGTGCTCGGTGTCGTTACGTGTTGCTGTTGTTGCATCGCTAGTTTTTTGTGAAGTTGAACATAGTTAAGCCCCATTCCTGTGCCATACTTCAAACAGACTGGTCACACATTCATTCACTAACACAGCACTCCTTTTGTTCATTGTGTGAAAACTGAACTCGAAATACTTTGGAAAACATTGATGTCATGATTATACTGTAATTCAAAGCAGTAACATATAGTAGCTTTACATACTGTAGATAGTTTATCCGCTATAATATAACTCTGAGTTCTCCTGTGTGACTAGATTGCACAATGTTGCTGTTCAGCTCTTGTCTTTGTCCTGCTTTCTCCTCACAGTGTGGTTGACAGAGAGCCTTATAAAAACAGAGACATTTACTGGTCTGCTTTGTTTGTAAAGCCCAGTGAGGTACTGGGAGAAGGCCTACACTGTAATCTACTGCAGGACGTTGCTGTGATGCCACACACATAAATACAAACACACTGATGTTTATGCCAAGATGCTGATGTGCATGTGAGGCATCTGTATCACAAGTTTAGTTACCTGTCACTGCAGAGAGCCCCTCTAGAGAATGAAGAAGATTTGTTAATGTGCCTCTCTATATAGTATGTTTAGTCTATGAGTGCACATGTGAATATCCAGAGTGTGGAGTTTAAATTACACTCTGTTTTCTATGATGGGCAGGGTTAGTTCCATTGTAAAAGTTGTTTTGTCTTGGTGCCACATCCTCCCACAGTTTATACTTGTGGGTACGTGTTTACCAAGTGATAATCTAAGGTTACTAAGTTAAGTTGTCTGAAATCATTTAAAGCTTAGTAATCAAATGACTAATTTACAGACTTCCCGTACCCCTTGTGGGGCAGTTAGGAGTCAATGTGTCTGTATTGAAATTTTGTTTCTTTGTTTTGCTTTAAGTTCTAGAAACCAGTTACATATAATTTTGTAATTATCATGTATGTCTGAGAAGAACGTTTTCATGTCACACAGTCAGAAGGCTCAAATTAACTCTTGCAGTGTTTATAATGCACAAATTGCCACAGCTAGCTGGACAGTTAGCTTTTGTCTGTTTGTCTTTGTACTTTGAGGATAAACTTTGAAAGCATTAGCAACAATTAGAAGGAAGGACAGAGTTAGTGAAGCTAGTGAATTTATGAAGTGGTGGATACTTAAACACTTTGATCACTTTGGGGCCATTTTAAGTTAAACTGTAAATGAAACATTGGACATTGTTTTGGTGATGATACAATCATGTATCAGGAGAGAGAATTGACTGCTACTGCATAAATTAATTACATATATTTTTAGCTCTGTTCAGCAGATAATATTCAGATAATATGGCCATTTGTAGTTGTGTAGCATTCAAGGTCCCAGGCAGAGGGTTAGCCTGGATACTTCCAGGCATATTTCTTTGCATGTCACTGATTTATGAAAACTGCTGGCATTTAGGAGACAACTCTGCCTTGGAAGATAAGTTTCCCTCCTCCCTTTACCTCGTTTCCACACCTCCCCTAGGAATGTGACATTGTACGCAGTCTGTCCGTTATTTATAGTGGGTCACCGTGGTGACACAGTTACCTTTATATACCCTGTGCCAGACAGGGTAGTCAAGAGTAGCTGCAAGACTGTGTTTTCCCTGAGCTGGCGGTGATGCTGCTAACCTGTGCCCCTGCTTGCATCTCAGGATCCTCAAGAATTTCCTTTAAGATGATGTTTTGGCTTAGCTGTCACAGTCACTAAAAAATGGCCTTCAGCTCTTTTATTTTGACTCCAAGCATCTTGTTTTTGCACTTTCACTTATTGTTTACATTTGGATGTTTAAATAGAGTACTGTGTAGAGCACCCATCATAGTCCATCTGTAATTGTGGAGAAGTTTAAGAAGAGCCACAGGCAGACAGGAAGGGTTGACTTGTTTTTCTACACCATAATTTCTTGACCCTAGGCCACAGGCAGAAATAGCAGCGTGACCGAGGCTTGGTAAGAAGGCTTTGGTTGATGTCTGTGACTCGAGATTCAAGTAACACATTCACACATAAAACACACACACTGTGGCACATAAATATATTCACATGCACAGGCGTTGTCTTGGGCTCTTTCCAGTTCCAAAGTCAACATTTTTCTCTCTTTAACTAGCAAAAAAAGCACATATTTATTACAGTATACACTTCTACATACTGCACTAAAACAAATCTTTATTTTACTTTAACAGAGAATGTTCTCCAAATCTATGTCCTTGGAAGAGGACATTTTACATTTTTACAGTATCATTACTTCATCTAGAGGTCAGATTTATAATATAAAAACTGTTTTTAACTCTAGTAGAAGTATGATATAAATATAGGTTTGCAACATTTATTCACTTAGGCTGTAAGATTTGTGCCCTGGCATAATGAAATTCACCAGGGAAGTGGTGAGAATATATCACTTGAAAATTGGCACCAAGTACATGAAATCAGTAATATTATAATTTAAGCAAAGGAGTCCATTGATAACAATATTTAAAGTATTGAAAGTAATAAGGGTTTAGCTGTATTTGTGTTGGGAGAATCTCTTTGTATGATTCTGTTTTTCTAAAAACTGGTGCTCTAGAATATAATTGTTTGAGGCCACATGCATCCTCTGCAGACATATTTAGCTGTGTCTGAGTCTGTGATATCCTGCACTATATCCTGTGTTAGTGAAGTGCTATAGAAAAGAGATTGGACTTTTGAATCTGTAAACCCTGTATGTGAGTACATAAAGGACATTTTCATCACACAGTGTTGTCTCTTTTCTCCCTTTTTCTTCCTCTGAACCCACTCACACTCCCCATGGTACATTATTTCCCCAATTCCTCCACCTTCTCTTCCTGCCACTCCTTCATTCTCCTAATTCCACTTTTAACTATTTCTCTCACTCATGCCTTGGCTCTCTAAATTTCCAACTGAAACCTGCCCTTTATCACCACTGACTGTTTTCTCCCTGTTCCCTTTTCTCCTCCTCTGTGTCCTCTGCACTCCCTGTCTTTTCATTCTTCAGTTGGAGACTAGAGAGGGTGCTGGGTCGATCAGTGGAGGATTCCAGTCAGCAGCAGGTCCTGGATTTGCGGTGTCACAGCACTGTGAGACCCCATCTCTCCGCCGTGAGAGGGAAGAGCAACGGAGGCTCTTGGCAGACGCACACTCAACCGCCATGGACCTGCGTTGTCGGCTGGAGCACAATGAGAAGGACTGGATAAAGGAGAAGGCTGAACTGCTGGAGAGATTTGATGATGAGAGGAGGGAGTGGGAGAACCAGCTGAAAGATATGCAGAGGAAAATAGAAGAGGTAAGATGGGCTGGCTGTGTGTCAATATGAGAATATGCCTAAATTTGTAATAATTTGGTTTCTATTTGAGGTTCAGTCAAAGTTGGATTTTTATTATAAATTGTTCCTTCCTCTTATGACATTTGTGTATAATTGATCTAACTTTCTTTGCAAGTTAAATCCTGTGTTTTATATAATGTTCATTAACAACACCACCAAAACAATGTCCTTAATCAGTGCAGCTGCAGAATATGAAGAAAGGAAGTAGTAGAGAGAAGAGGATACGGGTTCTGTAATGTCTCCAATCTCTGCGTACTGAGACAGAGGCAGCGATTGAGACAGTCTATGACCTGGAGAAATGCAGACAGGGCAGCTGGAATGCAATAGAAGAGTTTTTTGTGTCAACAGTAAATTATATTCATTGGCAACGTAATTTTTTTTTGTGGATAATATAGAACACATTCATACTGTATACCGCTAAGAGTACAGCCTCTGTGTCATATCAGTCAATCAAAAGCATTTTTAAGAAAAGGTTATCTTCTTCAGGAAAGTGTTGATGTGTTCATGTTTAGAAATATGTCTGATTGTGTCAATTAAACTAAAGAAATATGAATTTGCCATAATATGGTGATATTTGTGCCTTATTTTGGGACTGTGAGTTTGTGGTTGGACAAGGAAGGTAATTTGATGACTTCTCCTTAAACATAAGGCATTTTGCACTATGATCTGGCATTTTATAGACCAAACAATGAATTAGTTCACTGACCAAATTTTCAGATTTATTTCTAGTGAAAAAACAAGTTAGTTTCAGGCCTAATGAGAACTTATACATCTGTGTCAAAAGAGGGAGCTGGATGAAAATTGGTGGTTAAGGCATTCCAGAAAAATGCAACACACAGAACAGAGACAGTAACTCAGAGGATAATGTACCAAAGAGAGAGCAACAAAGATACAGAAAGAGATGGTGGCAAAGCCTAAGTCTACCAGCAGATTCAAATCTGAAATGTTCAGAAGGCCAGATTAGTGTTTTTAATGAGGAAGGCCATACACAAGTGGTTGGACAGATTGCGAAGGCACGGGAGCAATTTGCTATGAAAAGAACATGTGGCTCTCATTTGTCCCTCTGAGACCAGAAAATGAAAGAGAAAAACAGCAGAGAAATAAGGCAGGCTAAAAGGCAGAAGTCCCATCTAGACATTGCGTGATGGGAAGAGAGCCCAGTGAACATGAAATAGTTTCTATTTTGAGTAGGATAGGAGGCCAGGGGTTATCCAGTTTTATTTGAAAGAATTCTTTGAATGTTTTTTTTTTATCCTCTGTGCTCTAAATATGTACAAAGCTGCCTTGCCTGACCTCTTATCATCTCATATTAGTTTGTGATTATGCAGGAGCATAAGGTACTGTTGTACAGTCACAATGTAGGCAGTAGGCTAATACTCTATGGTCCTTATTGTGAACAAATAAGTAATACAACATTTGGATATTAGTTTGCACTCAACATAAACCTGAAATTAAACTCAAAATAATGATCCATATTTCTTCTTCCTATTTTTAGCTGTACTGTGAAGTGAGGGCCAAACGAGAGGGGACCGGACTGGCCAGTGAAAGGCAAGATTATGAAGATGTTGTGCATAGGCTTAGCACACATTTAAGCAGCACAGGTTCTAGTCTGCTCAGCGACAACTCCCACTCGGAGCCGCTCAGCAGCTCCAGTCAGTCAGAACCAAACAGACTCCCACCTTTACCTGGCTTTGGTCACAACAGAAACATCAGTGGTGATGGTCGTGATGGCACTCATTGTTACCAGCCCACCTCTTTCCAAGAAGAAAGTGTCTGTGAATTTAATATTGGTGCTCAGTTCACTCAGAATGATCATTCACAACCTGAGCTGCGAGATGAATTGAAGTCCAGAGGCACTACGGATAAGGAAGATGTAGCCACAACAGTGGTTGATACAGTTTTTCATGGCGCTCATGGATGTGGTGCACAACAGAAGAGTGTTTCTAAAGGGAGTGAAAACATTGTCCATGTTGGAACAAAAGATGATTCTTTTTGGTCACAGCTGGTTTATGGTAGCGACAAGAAGAAGAACACTACTGCTCTCAATGCTGTAAGTGTCTTAAGCTATTTTCTATTTGTAAAAAAGGAATATATTTATAGGCAATAGACATGTTGTTGTCCTTTGCTGTCCTGTCAAATTCTTTTTCTGTAGTGTTTCCGTACTGTTTCCTGTATACCTGTCTTTGTTATTCCTTGTTTTTTTAAGTAGAGAATCCTCTTGATGTACTATTTTTGTACAGTGCCTCAGCAGTACTCAGTGTGTATCTGTCTCCTCTGTCTCAGGCTTTGAAAGAGATAGCCCGAGTAAGTGAGGAGCTTTGTAGCTACCAGGATGAGATCAGAAAGAAGAGTGGAGATAAAAGGTATATAAATCCTCATTGCTATGTTAATGTCCAGGCATCACCATGGAACTATAATAATCACTGCTGGCAAAGTCCCGATAAGCTCATGTACATAATTTCCATATTTTTTTATTGGTGGAAATCAATGATAAATCATATTTTTGTGTCTCTCTTGAAAATTAGCTACAAATGGAATAATTTATTCTGTATTTAAATTACAAAACAGTAATTAAACAGACTGGAGTAAATACATTTTATCATTCGTCCACAGGAATCTCTCTGAATCCCTGTGGCTCCATGATGATGTGAGTGCGTTTAACCATGATGAAACACAGCGGGAAGTGGATGAAGCTCCCTGTGACTTCACCCAGATCTATGATGATCTCCGGGCCTTGCAGAGAGAAAACTGGATATCCTTGTCACCAAATAGCACCTGGCAGGCCAATAGAGCAGAGAGTGAATCCTGCAGAGCCGCTAACACTGATCCAGACACACAGACAAAACCTGAAATACTTTCTGATACTGATACGGTAGCTCCACCCATCCCTCCCCGCAGCTCATCCTGGAATCTGAGCAACCCGAGCCACGCAGACACAGAACTCCACATCCCAGAATCCCCCATAACAACAGTGAGGAAATGCCATAGCCCCTGTGTGTTAGTGGACAGAAAGTGTAGCAGCCCATCAATTGTCAGAAAGTTTGAGGCTATGCTACAAGAAAATGAAGGAAAAGTTTTCAAAGATGGTGTGGTGACGTCATGCTCTGTACCTGCTAACTCCAACTGTAATACAGACTGCTGCCACAACCGCTGGTCTTGCGATACAAGCAAGTTCACTAGCAGTAAGTTACCTGCATATGGGACAGTACAAAAAAGCTTCTCTGAAGTCAATATACGTAGTGCTGGGAAAGACATGCACTCAGATTACAGCCTCGCTGTTCGAAACTCAAAAAGCCCTGAGCTGCAGATGCCTCTAGTTGTCAAAGAATTCCCTACAGATTTACATTTGTCCTCTCCGGAAGTGCCACCTGCCAGCCCCAGCCTACATGGCACCAGGAGAAACATAATGCTCGAACAAAAAACAGCTGAGTTCAACAGAACTTTGTTTCAAGCTGAGATGGGTCGTGGAGTAGAGGAACAAGGCAGTTTTACTGTAACAGATGCCTTCTCTGTGGGATGCCAGCCAGTCCTTTCAGCATTAGATGAGCTTTACCCTCCAAGCGAGACTAAATTTCAACCATGTAGCTCTGATGTCACCACGAGCATCATGGATGTGCATCCTGAAGTCCCGTTATCTCTCTTCACCTTGGATTCCACAGTTCAAAATCCTGAGGTCCAACCAAGGGGAATGAGATATCTTCCCGAAGGTCAAGAGGTCAGAATAAAGGAGGACACCCTTTTTGAACTTTCAACAGACCAGCCACAGGTTAGCCTTGGGCAGACCACCTCAACAAACTCTCAGAGTCCTGCACATCATTCTGAGGTCAAGCACAAAGGTCAAATAGCAAACAGTCCTTCCAGGAAAACACAACACAGAGGAGCCACAGAGGATCTCTTTTCTGGACCTGTCTTGCCTGCAAATACACTGCCAGGACAAAATGTGGAGGGTTCCAGCTCTAATAATGAGAATCCCCATGGAGCAAAGCTTCAGCATGCCAGAGCGGGTGTCTCACTCCAGCAGATGTCTGCAGAGAATGAACAAAGACAGACACAGCCAGGGCATCAGGCACAGCTAAAGCACATGCCTGTTCCTCCTTCCCAGTCTGACTCCTCCAGACCTGGGCCTCGAATGATGAATGACCATCCGTGGAAGCCCCTCACTCTGGCTGCGTACCCACGTCTTGAGGGATCTAGATCCAACTATGGGGCACTGGAAAGGATTCTGAAGAATTACGAGAGTGCGGCCCGGGCTCAACAAAACCAGAGCCAAAAGGCTGAGACAGCTTCAAGTTCTAACCTTAGTGTTAAACAGGGGGAGAACGCCACAGAACTGGACATGCTGGACATGAAACCTCTGACCACACCTCCTAATCTGAAACACACGCAGGCTTCACACACCTCCCAGACTCACAGCACACAGCTCAGCAGCAACAATACCATGGGTGTGAAAGGAATACAGCTTATAGTGCAGGTTGGTACAGTCTGACATAGTGGAGCCTGATTAACTTGTACATTTCATTCTGTTTCACTGTGAAATACTAAACGATTGCCCTTGACTGAGGACAGCTCTGTTGGGAATCTTGTTTATTTCTGGTATGTGCTAAGAGGCAAAAGCAGGCCAACGCTTCCATTATAATCTGGGCTTCTGGGCCATTGCATTGCTTAAAGGCTCCTAACAAAAGAACTGGCAGTGTTGCATATAATGTTTAAACTTGGCAGGAGGTCTGACACCTTCACCAACTTGCCTTTTATCTTTTAGGTTTTCCATAGGTTTTTTCTTTCTGGCTTTTGTCTTATAATTACAGAAATATCTGCAAGAAGCCAGCCGACTAAATGCCCTTGGCCAACCACATAAATGAGAAAACTGAAGTGATTACGCTGCTTTGAAGTCATGCAAATTGTGGAAGTGATTATCAGGCCAATTTTATTTGACCTCATAAAAATTATAGTAATTAGAGACACCATTTTAGTTTATGCACAACAAGAAGCACTGTCCAAATAAAATCTGATGACTGAATTGCTGGTAAATGGCAGCAGTGGTAATGTAGCATGTGTAAGTTATTTTAGTCCAAATGGTTTTGTCTTGACCAAAAGAAACCAAAAGTACCTAAATTATTAGTGTTCCTGTTGTTTCCCCTAGGGTCAAGAAGACTACAGATGGAACACATGACAGAATGTAAAGTATCCGTGTGGCTGCATTTGACTGTTCACAGAGCGGCATGATAATCTTATATGTTAATTCATTTGCTTCTCCACAGGAGAACAGCGAGTCTTCTGTCTCCTCTTCTTCCATCCAAAAGAGCTTCTCAAGGCCTGCCCGTCCAGCCAATCGACGCCTCCCCTCCCGATGGGCCAGCCGCTCCCCTACTTCCTCCTCCTCCACCTCTTCGTCTCCTTCTACCACCCCAGTTGTGCCTCCATCTTTGCCCTTCCAGAAACACACATCGTCGTTTAACTACTCACATGCCTTTCACATAGAGACCATCATCATTTGATCTCCACATCACTCCGTGTTTGAAATAACAGAGGCCTTCGGTGATAACCTCTGATCTTGTCCTCTCTTTTTTGTCATTACTGTTGTACATACCAAAGCTTGATTGCTTCTCCAAGCCTACAGACTCAGAAGTGCTTTAGCTGTGAGTTCACCAACTCATCTTTAGAATGTACGTGGCATCCAGTAGAGCCTAGCACTTAAAAGACGAAGCAGCTTCAGTTATTCAGCGGTATCCTCTGGTTAACCTGCCATCATGCATAGCCTGAGAGGATGGTGAAGACATTACTTTCCAACGGACAGTCACATCCAGCACATCATTCAGTCTTGGCAACATGAATGGGTACCCTAAGCTATTGTTGGATTTTAGCTTTGACTAGTACAACTTTGCAGATCTACCAAAAAAACTCCATCTGTTCTTTCTAAAGTATTTACACCCAAAACATTCAAATGATCTACAAACTTTCAGCCAAATGAAACCAGAAGGATGTATTGAATATGTTCTGTGTTTGTGTGCTTTCTGCACAAAATGTTACATACACAATGTGCCACATCATGTTGGTTTCAGAGACAGTGGTGGTGAAGACCCCCAGCATGAAGCAATGGTTTTCTGCCTTTTTAAATAATACCTACAGTAAATGCCTGTACTGTACCTTGCCTGTGACTAAAACATTTTGCTTTACACTCATGACTGGCCTAATATTTTTCATGATTAAGCAAAAAACAATATTTACTTGATATCACCAGATAGATTAATTTGTGGGTTGCTTTTTTATACCTTTGTACCAAAGGCTGGTTTCTTTAAATGCATTTTCCTGATTTGAAAATGAAATCCATTGTAAAGTCATTTATGTTTGCTGTCCTGATGATTTCCAAAATGTTAAACCCTTTTGTGCTTAATATAAGTACTGATGCTTATAAAAAATACTGAAAGCCTTTTTTTCTACTTTTACTAATTCTGAATGGTCATATGTCTGGACACTGTTCGGCTAAATAGTACAGATTTTTGGGCTACAGTGGTGAGTCATATCATAATGAAGATGATGCCTTTGCTGTTCTTTTTGTGTAATAAAAATAAGGACGTTACCATTTTGCTTTTCTCTTCATGTCACAACCTAAAGTAGCTGCATTTATATTATACTGACAGTATAGTGAGTGTAGTTTTGTCATGCTGTGCAGCACTGATGACCAGTTTGTCAAATAATTACACTTCTAAGCAGCTGTAAAGTGTGACTTTGAAAGCTCGAGCCCCACACACATCGTAAGGGGGATATCACTATGAAGTAGTAGAATGTCTTATTAAATCTGCACATGTAATGTTTTATTTATAATAATTTAGGATCATCACAAACTAAGCTGGTAATGCCACAGTGCAGCTGTAATGTCCCAGTTTAGACCTGTTAAATCCTTGTAGCCTGTAAAACGAGCAATATTTTGACTTCTTAACAGTAACCTTACTTTTCACATATTTGTTTCTGTGGCTACATCAGGAGAAAACCTAGGTGACTGTTTAATTCACAAAGATGAAGCTCCAGAACCAAACGGTCCTGGCCAACATACCTGGTGACACTGTAATCTCTTCCTCTGACTGACTGCAACAGTGTAACAGTTTATCCCTATGAGAGTGTAGGTGTGCGTCTGTGAGGCTTTTTATGTTAGTTTACAGTGCGCATGCATTCATTCAAAAATGTGTTCATCTGCTGGTGTAACGAGCCCCAGTCTACTTCCTCGTGATATCAGGAACATAGTGACATAGTGATACAATATCAAACACACACAGAAAAGGGCAGACACCTAACCCCTCACCCTGAAACCTGGCACTCTACGCTGACTGAAATAACAGGTGCGACAATGTTATGGTGCCAGATATCCTACCCCTACCTCATATAAATATAAATATTGTCATACTCTATGTTGACTGTCGCACTCTGTTTTCCCCTGTCAAGGCTGAGCAGGAGTGTATATTCCCAGTACTGGCATGTTGTCAAATCTAGATGTTTCCAGATGCTGAAACGATTATATAACCAGTGCGAACTGTTTTGATTCTAGTGCTGCTTAAACAAAAATAACACTGGAAAGAATTTATGGAACAATCTGTATCTAATCATGCAAGAACAAGTAGTGGCTACAGTTACTTAACAAATGATTGTCATCAAGTGTGGACACAGCGGCAACTAGTCTATTTGTTATTTTGCCAATAGATATTGACATAAAAATCAGGTTGTTAGGTCTGCCTTTTATTTGTGAGCTCGATAACACGCATGCATAAATAATTAGCACGAGCTTTTAGTTTTAGTCGTAGTTGTGTAGTTTTTCTCACTGACTATAACATTTACAACTTATTTGTGATTTAAATAAAAATATTTGATGATAGTAAACAATGGGATATATATTTACATCCCTTACTATTTATCACAGACCAGCATCAGTTGGTTGTCTCTCAGTTGTCATAGTCTGTGTCATATCCTTTGTTTTCTTCCACTTCTGGCAATTTATCTTCCGTATCTTCGCCACCAGTTTCATTTTTTGCTCCGTCCTCACCTGTGTCACGATCAAAGATCTGATCAGTAGCTGCATATAGAGGCTGTTGTTGTATGCCCCAGGGAACCTTTCTACACCACAGAAACTTGCTCTGTATGACTGAAACAATGTTGGGATTGTTTGATGAGACATTGTTTTTAATTGTAGTCTCACACATCCAGTTACTGTGGCCAGTGACTGGATGTGTGCACATTCCAATAAAACAAATACAATTTAATAACACAATAACAATTAAATTAAAACATGTGGGGGAGCATAATGTCAATCTGATGAAACAAACAAAACACAACAAGTTTTCCTGTAAATTATCTATTTTTTTACTTTCCCATGAAACTAAATTAACTAAACATTAAACTGACTAAAGCACATGGCTTGTTTATGTTTATACTCAAAGAAAATTCTATATCCATTAAGACCCATAAAACATATTTCATATGACCTGATTTGATCTGTCTAGAGTCCACTCTGAAGTCTGCTTCTGCTTACAGCCTTGAGTAAACAGCAGACCATCAAACTACACATTTATTTCAACATTTGTGTCTTTTTGTTGTAGAACAGTGTCAAGACTGACTGTCTGTGTCCACACAAACTATTTTTCCTACACTTACGATGATGAAACAAGACACATGTCCCCCCACCACCCTGCCCACACTCCTCACAGGAAACCTCCAGGCACCGGAGAGCCTCTGGCACCTGCCAACCTGCCATTCTTGTTGCCCTGAAATAGATCCTTACTGGCACTTATCTGACCTGTGTGTGTGTGTGTGTGTGCACGCAAATGCGCATGTGTGAGTGTCTGCTCCTTATCTTGGTAAGTTGGTATAGAGCCATGCTGACTGTAGCGCATTCCCTGACTTCCTGTGGCGCTCCAGGCAGCTGCATATTGATCCGTACTCTGATGCCTCACTTTAGAGGCCACATTTAATGCACACACAGCCACCCACTGAAACACACACACAGACATACATGCAATTAAATTGCTTTCATATAGACAAATGTGGGTAAAATGTAAACCTACGTCTTGCCCTCTTTCTTCTCCATTAGCCAGGTTGTAATTTCAGACAGGCTTCCATTATCTGCGGGAGACTACAGTCTCATCCTAACATTCAGACAGATCATCAAACAGTATGGCCGACAATAACCTAAATGAATGAAAGGGCAGAGCACAATAAGAATGAAAATGGACAGGCACAATAGTTTGGGAATGAAAACATACAGTAGTAAAACACTGTGGACAAGTTTGCCAGTCCATCACAAAGATTATGTACAACTGTAGGTGATTTACAGACCACTATGTATCCAACTTCCACCAAGCCATGATGTCCTCCAGGTGCTGCACTTCACAGAATGATATTTAGAGACAGGCTGCAGGCTGACCTAGATGAATGTACAGTACAGAGCAAGAAGGAGAGTTGGCGTGTCTGGAATGCCTGCCTGGGAAGAGTCCCATCAACTTTTTTGAATTCCTTCCCCACTTTTAAATAGACTAGAGATGTTAGGACTTTAAAGAGAGTTGCAGACTTAGATGTAGTGTACTGCATCTTTGTTGATGACCTTTTATGTTTGAAATACAGTCGTGAAAGAATTTGGCTCAGCAAATCCATCCATTTGGGGAAAAATACACCTCATTGGTCATTACTCACACACGTTATATGATCATGTCTAATGCAGTAGCGCTACTAACCATCGTATGAAATAAATAGCATGTGAAATATTTAGCTTGAATGATCCCTTTGAACATAAGTGTGAAAAATTGTTATCGACATATACGGCATGCTGCATAAAATAAAGACACACTTTGTTTGTGACCGTGAAATCAGTTTTAGACTTATACATATGCGAGTATCTCTGGAATCCTTGGTAATCCAAGAGAGCTAGAGAGGCATTTCTGGTTTCTCAGTTTGTTTTCACAGAGATGTTCTGAGCTGTAAATAGTACCAGAGGATGTGTGGCTAGGAGGGAAGGATTTATGCTCCCAGGAGCCATAGATCAGATCTCAGGACAGGATGCGTCTCCCTTTATACTTGTCTTCTGGTCCTGCACATCTCTTGGTTTTTATAGCACCTCCCTTGTTTTGTTTGTTTCCGCCTGATTGTCTCATTCTCTCAATTTAAAACGTATGGGTAATTCCACTTTCTATGACATTAGGCAACGTGTTTCTAAGATGAGGTGAATAAGACCATTCCTCAAGCCAGGACTGCTTTTTCAGGGATGCTAAAGTGCCAAGCCAGAACAAAATGAGCAATAAAAGTACTGTAGTCTTACGTGAAGGCCAGTCCTTACCTCAGTTATTATATACCAAAGCCCCTGTTAATGCCTGTTATATTTGTCACTGACAAAGATGAGGATTTGAAGATGTGTACAGTGTTGGCTGTTTGTCTTAGTCGCACATTAAACTTGGAATCATCTGCTTTGATACAGTCTTTTACACTCAGATCAGTGGTGCCAACAAACAGTGTTTCATGCTTCACTGTTAAAAAAGACCTTGTGCAATAGGTTACTGAACATTTCAGCTGACAACAACCCGTGTTAATATGGTGTCTGACACTGCTGTATTATAAGTTAGAGGTGTTATTTAAAGCTCTCTGTCAATACTACTTAATAAGGACATGCCTGTAGAGCCAGTTCCTCTGTATCCTGTGTTTACAAAGTTGTGACAGACAAAGAGCAGATCTCTCTGTGTAGTGCACTGACCAGTGATGAATGACATTACAGCTCCAGTTTAACAAAAAATTATTGCCTGTAGAGTGTTGTGTAAAATGAGGCTAAAATATGTTTCTGTATCACAGTTGCACAATTACTAGATATCTTGTCTCTTTGCAATAATCCAATAGTTGTTAATAGTAGTTAATCCGGTAGTGTTTTACCACCCCCTGGCGGAGAGGTACAAGAACTACATGTGTTGCCGTGTCTATTTCAGAAGAGCTCTAGTTTCTCGGGGGACGGATTTCAAAGTTACACCACAAGAGTCTTTTTAAGGGAGGTTAGTGCTGGCATTTTGTTTCATAAATATGTTATAATATTGTAGTAGGATGATGAATTTAGCTTTACCACATGTATTAATTCTCTTTGCAGCTCATCGTATATGTAAGTCACACGTTAAAGTAAGAATAGGACGAAGTCTTAGTCTTAGTCTCCAAATGTAAAGATTGGTTTTCTTGTAAACGACTGTTTGTTTGTACAACGTACGTTTATATTTTTAATACATCATGTTTTTGAAATAATATATATTTAACTAGGTGCAGATACCGTGTAGGTTAAAAACTTATTTCCAATGGCGAACTGAGAGCCTGACCTTAACCAGGGTATTTTAAAATGTCCTTCATCTGAAGCCTGTAACAGCCTCACAGGTGTTTTAATGACTGTGGCTAATTAGACTTCCCCTCAGAGTGAAAGCTGGGTGGAGCTAAGCTAATGGAAACACATGGCACAAACCATATCAGTTTAAAGTCAGTCAAGTTTAGTTTAGTTTGTACGCGAACATGCAGATTATTGGAGACTACATAGATATAATTAGGGAGTATTAAGTGAAAACACTCATGCAGAGGTTTGGAAGATTTCCTAAGTTAGCTTTTAAATGAGTTGTTTCAGGAGTACACTGGTACATTTTCAGCATTTTATGGTGCTGTTTTAGCTGTTAGTCTTTATTTCTGAGCTACCAAATACATCATAGTAACACTTCCAGGTGAATAATAAAATTAAATTAAAAATGCAGATGTAAATAATAAACTCACACTAGTCATACCAGTTACGTTAGATGTCATAGGCATTCAATTAATTTTCATTTTACAATATGCTAATAAAAGGTGCTGCTGTTCTAGCTCACACAGGCAATGCTCCTGCCCTCATACTAGTAAGGGTCCCCTTTCTTGTGCTCTCACTTGTTCTTTTTAAAGTGATAATTCTGAAGTAACGTCTTCTCAGTGAAGTCAGTCTTAGATATTTTGAATTCCTGAATCCTTCATCTCCATACAGCAGCAGAATGGTTCTCTGTGCACTGAGGCGACAGCTTCTGAAAAGCAGTAGTAGCTGTGGAACCTGGGCCAGGTAAACACTGTTTGTTACCACTCTGGTGATAGTATCATCAAATGTACACAGTTGAACCCATATTATTTGTTTGTAAATCACAAATATAGACATGTCTAACAGACTCTTTTCTGAGCTGCTGACACTTGTAAAATGTGATTCACAATTATAATTAGTCAGAATTATTATTCACTGTGGCTATTACTAGTACTAGTTCGGGCTGATAAAGTAAACACAAGAGCATGTATTAAAATGATCTGTTCTCTAGTTTGTAAATGCCAGCTTCAACCTCTAAGCATCAAATGCGATTTCCATCAGGCAGCTATTGCATACCATGTCTTTATTTTACAATTCCAAATGCACATTGAGTTTGACTTGAATTAATGTGTCATTTAGCTTTAAACCACGTCTAACCTTAGTGCATTCTATATACAGTGAATCAGAGATCTGCTTAAATCACTTCTTCGCTTTCTAAACCTCTATGAGGACTACATCTGTGTATTGATTGACTGTGATTGATTATATTTGTAATAACCAATGTAAATGTTGTTGCTCAAAGACTGCTGCAGAGACATAGCAGTGGCTGTACTTACTCCAGCAATCATGGCTTCAACCTAAAGGAGGTCAGAGAGATGCTGCAGGCTTTTCCTGGAGGCTCCATTGATCTGCTCAAACGGGACTCTGGCATTGCTGTACTGACAATCAACAACCCCTCCCGCATGAATGCCTTCTCTGGTAAGGTGACTAACGCTCTAAATGAAGATACAGTGTTCTGTTATTATTGAATAAGTACATTAACACAATCAAATTATACTGCATCATCTTCTTTCCAGGAAGCATGATGGTGGAGCTGGAGGAAAAGGTGAGCCAGCTGGAGAACTGGATGGATGGCAAAGGCCTCATTGTCTGTGGTGCTGCTGGAACTTTCTGCTCTGGGTCGGACCTAAATGCTGTCAGAGCAATATCCAATCCACAGGTACTGAATGACAGTGAAAGTGAAAAAGTACTTCACAACACCTCCCTTCTTCTGTTTACAGTGTTTATAACATTACATTTATATTTTAGTCCAAGTCCAAGTCAGGGAGGAGACATTCAAAGCAAATGAGACATGAGAAGAAATGTTTCAGGTTTGTGAGATGTGAGTTGCATTATATTAAGAGAATAAATAAGAGGAAGCTGCTGAGCATGCAGATGTTTATTTATTCCACCGGTGTGGGTCCACTCAGATGAAGAGCTGTGCTTGACATATGTTACTGTACATTGGCAGAATGCAGTGGGCAGTGGGACTGTAGTCTTGGATGAGGGTGTTCAGGTAGGAAGGAGAGATGGAAGAGATTGTTAGCAAGGCTTAGAAGGTTGTCAGTGATCACCCACAGATTTAAAGCAGACATTGTGGGGACAGTTACTGAAGATTGTATGTTGATGCAATACTGTGCTGTATGGAAGGTGTGGCTGGGAAGACCAGAACTGAAGATGTCTTTTTTTGCTATTAGTATGTGCTTGAGAATTGAACACTAATATGTCTAAATGAAGTGTCTTTTTGCCTTGTAGGATGGGATGAAAATGTGTATGTTCATGCAGAATTCTCTAACAAGGCTGCTCAGGTAGGAGCTCTCATTTTCCAGTGTACTCTTCTACAAAATTACTACAAAAGCAGACTACAAAAACCAGGTGCAACCAGTGTGAGCTTAGAAGTTGGATTTTTTTTTCTCAGTTGTGTACTGTGAATTATCGTATGCTGACAGAATAATTTTCTTCTTCAGGCTGCCTCTGATCTCTGTTGCTCTTGTGGAAGGGAAAGCACTGGGAGGAGGTGCTGAGCTCACCACTGCCTGTGATTTCAGGTAATGTGTTATTTTCATTTCTTTTACACTACAACTTCCCAAACAAACATGGTAACTAATTTAATGAGTCTCTTTTCTCTCTCACTCACACACACGCAGATTGATGGCATCCGACAGTGTGATCCAGTTTGTCCATAAACATATGGGTCTGGTTCCAGGCTGGGGTGGCGCTGCACGTCTTGTCCACATTGTTGGGAGCCAGAATGCAATGAAACTTCTTGCTGGCGCTCTGAAAGTGGACCTTGACTTTGGTCTGGAGATTGGTTTGGCGGATGGAGCCTTGGAGGTCTGCCAGGTACAGGAGGGTGCAGAGACTCCCTTACAGCAGGCTGAAAACTGGCTCAGTCGCTATACTAAAGGACCTGCCCCTGTGATCCAGGCTGTGAAGAAAGTGGTGTTGTCAGGGAGAGAGCTCCCTCTGTCTGATGCTCTGAGGACTGAGAAGGATGTGTTTGGGACAGTGTGGGGTGGGCCGGCTAATCTGCAGGCACTGGCTAGCAAGTCCAAGCACAAGTGACGCAGTCAAAGTGTCTCTCTTCAGTATCTTAAAAAGCTCAATATTGTTTTCAAGATGGTGCACAGAAACTGCTGCAGTAATTTTATGGAAACACAAACTGATGTTAATGAACTGAGTGAGTGCTGAAATGCCTTTGGTACATCTTCAGAGAATAAGTTGAAAGAAGGTTAAAACAGGTAGAGTGATTTTCTGTGGTGTTATAGAGACTGAAAATAAAGGTAAAGAGTACAGTGAAGCTTTTTATTTCCATAAATACACTGATATTGTCATACAATAACTAACACATACTAAAAGCACTAAAACACATATTTTGCTGTCATTCAATATGACAGTTTGTCTGCTAATCATTCAACATGTAATTATTTAAAGTGTAAAGGTTTAGAAGTGTATAAATGCTGATAAATTTAAAAATGTATTTTGTTTCAGTAATACTATGTAAACTATACTGTGTAAAAAACTGCAGCAATGAGCAATAGTGCTATGATCATCTTCTTCATCTCACTTCTGTAGGTTGATGTTAGTTTAAATGTACCTGAGCTCTCTGCATTTGAACAATATCCATCACTGTACAATGACTCTCATCGTTGCATTGGTAACCTGAAAAGATATAACTCAATTACTTTAAATCTGGAATATTTTGTTAGGTTGGACTATAATTCATAGCCCATTTGCACAGCGAATTTAAAATTATTAAATACATTGCAAAAGCACAAAAAGCACAACAGGACGTGTCTCTGGAAGATACCAGACTTATATCTCCTGGTTACTTCCAGAGGTCATGTTTCCTGTTTGGTCACCCGTCTGCAGGAATACTAGCTGCTGTGAATGGAACACCAATCATCGATAGGGTGAGAAAGGGCAAACCAAAAGTAAACCTCAAAATGACGACATGGGTCCACATGGTTGTGTTACATATTGTGGACATTCTGGATTTGTTAATTGCATCTTTTCTTATTCCGATGCTGTCTTACATGAAGCATACATACTTGTACATACTTGACTTGCTTATCTAGTAAACCCAACTGTCACCATATCACACACAAAAAGACAACAAACAAACATTTTAGAATGATGAAATGACAATTTATTAAATTAGAAACCATGTAACAAAAAAAAAAGCTGACAAGCAAAAACTGTTACACAAACTTTATTTTTCAGAATGGGAAGTCTAAAACTTAGCTGATGATGTAAGCATTTAAGAAAAAAAAAGTTAAATTGAAATCTCTGCCAGTAGCAATGGCATGTTCTTGTTCTCGTCCAGAGAATTTACAACCACAAGAAACACAAATACAACTTAAAAAACATTTAGTCTGAACCAGAGAATATCACTTCTCAAAATCCTGCCAACCAGTAGTGTTTAAAATAACTCTCTCTTCGAACACGCACAAATCACAAAACTTTAGAATCACACCAATTGAGAATATTTTCATCAGGGGCCATCAGAATACAAATGAGGCCACACAGGTAAAGAGCTTTAAAATGAAAACACTGACACTTCACATTAAAATGCCAATTAATGCTGAGAAGAGTTAATGTAAGGTTCATATTCACTTCTACTAGTCCCATTAATTTAAAACTGGACTCTTAATGTTTAAAAACATTAGAATTTCAGAAAGCTGCAGATGAACTGAAATCGAATTAAAGACAAAGCCTATGGAGGCAGCCAGATATGCCAGTGAGCTTCATATGCTGCAACTGTTAAATAACTGCATAGTTGTAGAGTGTCATTAAATACCTTTCAGGTTCATTTCTTCATGTGATCAAAACAAACCTAAAAAAATCATCAATCTTCACACAGCAATCTGCTTTGAAATATCACACCTTCATAAGTTAGATAGTTAGGTTTCAGCATTTTACAGGAAAGGCTCAATAACTTGTCAGTAAAGATAACATTTGGGTAGAGTGGGTATAAGCTATCAAGGATTAAATTCTGCAACAGTAGTCCGATAGCCTGAGCTCCAATCTCTGTGCTATGTTAGCTGAGAGAGTTAAAGTGTAAGCGATAAGAAAGCAGCTATTCATGATGGTAATGATACAATTCCATTTCCAGGAGTAACGTCCCCATTTATGCCATCTTTCACTGCATGCTACAAATGTGGATGGGACACTACGAAGCCCTGGGTATTTAAAACAAAAATATGTAGGACTGGCAAAAGCAGGTTGGCAAGTCACTCCACTTTTTTGGAATTTAAAATAGCAGACTCGATACACCTGCTGCAAGTACTAAAACAGATCAGGCTGACAGATAAATACCAAAAGAGGTCTATTAAATCTAGTGTCACGTGATGTGATGGACATACTATTATGACATTTTGTGGCTCACAACAAATGCTGTATCTAAATGACTTAACACAACTGTGCCTCACGTCAGTACTAGAAAGTCCGACTACATGGGTGTATTCACTAAGTTGGCAGTTTATTAGGTGCACCTCACTAAAATGAATACAATCCTGCAATAAATCCTTTCATGAGGGTGATAATGTTGCATTTTTATTTAGTGTTGATTCAACTGTATAATCGCATTAAACAGTATTATTTGATACTGTCAGTATGACGTAATACAACTCAAAACAAGACAAAGTATACACTCCAATTTTAGCTAGGTGAACCTAATAAACTGCCAGCTGAGTGCATAGTTTGAGACCAACAAAAAAAAAATATTCATACAGCTACATCCAAATCATTATGAGCCAAATGAGGTATGAGTGAAATTTGATAGTGAAAATGGATTGTTTATCTAAAAGCATGGTCATGTTTGTTATTGAATTTGTAATGCCTCATTTCTCTTGTACCAAGCAATCCACCCACATCCGATCTGTGACTTAGTGAACGACAGCATAAAGTCAGGAATAAATTAATGGAATGGAAAATAGCCATTTGGTGATAATGGTATCAGTGATGACTTCACACTTCAGTCACTGTACACTGGCCATCAGGCATTCTGGACCTTCCGCTGCTACTGGATGAGGAAGGGGGAGAGGCGGACTCTGCCCCAGGAAGGGCTCTGTCCTCTGGATTCAGTCTTTGCCTCCTTGGCCTATCTTCCGAGGGTTCCACACGCTCGCCATGCCCCCCCTCCTCTTCTTCATCCTCTTCATCCTCATCATCGCTCCAGTCTCCAGAGCCAGACTCATCCACAGAAGAAGTGTGAGGATCGGAGGACCTAGAAGGTGAGGCCTCCTCCTCCTCATCTTCTTCCTCTCCTTCACCGGCCTCAGACCGCTCATGAGAAGGTGTAGGCCTGGGGCTGATTTGCAACTGGGAGAGAGCATCCTCAAGAGAACTGCCAGTGCTGGTGCCAGGCTGACCACCAAGAGAAACGGGAGGTCTGACCATGGCTGGAGGAGCTGTAACAGTAGAGATTCCTGTAACCTGCTGTTGTACACCTGCTACTGTGGTAACAGCCCCATCAGCAGAGTTTTCCCGACCTGCTACCCCAATGGCCCCATTAACACCCTCAGTGTCTAAACGCAGTCCTGCCACTCCCTTCTTGGGGATATCTAAAACGTCCCTCTTCATCTTGCGCCTACGTCCGTGCTCGTTGCGCCGGTACTGCACCATGTTCTCCAAGTCGGCTACATACAAAAAACCAGCAATCAACATTTCAGCTGTTTTCTTGCCCTTGGAGAAAGCGTCCTCCAGCTCCCGGCTGGTTCGTTCATCATACTGCCACCAACCGTTACGGCCCTCGTAATACCAAGCGTGATCACTCGCTGCCCCACCCCGACCTCCTGCTGATGCTTTTAGCTCCTCTGGGGAGAGAAGTGTAGGCCTTTCCAGAAAGTCATCCGGTACTTCCTGTCTACAGAGAGCACAACGTTTGCTCTGCCATGATGCTCCCTTCACACACAGGAAACAGAAGACGTGATGGCATGGCAGTTGGACTGGGTGGACGCAGCTCTGCAGACAGATGGCACACTCTGGTGCAGACAGGGCTGGGGATGAGTTGCTGGAGCCAGAGCATGATGATTCTGCACTGTTCCCACTTCCACCGCCGCTGTTGCTGCCTTTCTTAGTGGATGGAAGCGAGCTAACAGAGTGATCTACCTCCCCACAACTAGCCATCCTTAGGAAGTACTGAAGAAAGAGGACAATTGTAAATAATGGTTAAAATGGTCACATTAGAATCATTACTTCTATTTTGTTGGCACTACTTGTTTTTTGCAAAAAGGAAACAACAACAAAACAAATTAACAAACACAACAATATTGATGATGATTATTATATATGACATATTCTAGTGAGATATCTCATCTATAGTTAATGCAACTTTTATTTTAGATCACTAATACTAATAGAAAGTAGTCACAAAGATCTTGTCAACTAAAACTTGGAAACATCTAATGATACTATAAGCTATTGCTATTTGATACTTACTGGAAGTGCCCTTAATGCTGATGTATCATTAGGAGAGTGGTTAGCCTTTCAGACTCGTCACTACCAAAAAGAAAACAAGAACAACTGTGATACACAACAGACAAGTAAACATTTCTGGACACATACACCAAGGCCATGTGACAGAAGCTGCATTTTAAGGCTCATATTAAATTACACATTAGCTATAAGTTAGTAATCATTAATTTAAAGTATGAGTAAAATGTACGTTACTAAACGCTAAGTGTGTAGGACAAAGCGCTCCTCTGTCATCTGACAACCAGCAGTTAATTATAACATGACTATGTTAACCCAGCTGGACTAAATATAGGGCCCGTGATAAAAACATCACACGTTACTACAGCAAAGTCAACAAATATTTGTGTGACGATGTAATGTTAATATTAACACTAAGTGGTGGCACTGTACCGTTATAACCAAACTTGTTTAGCCAACGATGGATACATCAGCTGCTCAAAAACAATGAGTTTACTGCTACAGTCATAAAAACAACGTCTAGAACAACATTATTACAGGGAAACTGATCAACTGTCAAATAGATCTTAACGATAAAACCTGTTGTGGCTAATACTGGCTAGGCTAAGGGCAATACTCGGACTCCAGCAAATAGACGTAGTTCATCTGATGGCGCTAGCTTATTTTAGCAGCGCGATATAAACGGCAACGAGAAACACTTTTTCACGACAGACAATACGATGGCTACGCACGTAACGTACCGTTAGATTATTCTGAGCTGTGCAGTTGCAGTTTGCAGTTGCAATTCGTTTGATGGCACTGATTTCCACTGCTAATACACCGACTTTCAATGTTAACTGGCTTTGTTTTCCTCCGTAAAAGAAGCTAAGATAAAGACGATGACGTACTAGTACGCGATGACGCAATTTGACGTACAATCGTACGACGCTTATCTTCGACGCATGACAGTTCGCGAGTCTTCCTGTTTGCTCGTGGCTAGAGGACGTTAGTGTCACAGAGGAAAGGGGCTCTGACTTTAGTTAAGTTTCACCAAATTAAGAAAAGAAGCAACAGAAAGAAAATGTTTTCCCGCGCTTTGAGACCTGCTGCTAGCTTCGCCCGGAGCTTCTCTACCTCGGCGCAGAACAACTCCAAAGTGGCGGTGCTGGGAGCTTCAGGCGGCATAGGCCAGCCGCTGTCTCTGCTTCTCAAGAACAGCCCCCTGGTGAGTCACCTCTCCCTCTACGATATTGCCCACACACCCGGGGTGGCCGCAGACCTCAGCCACATCGAGACAAGGGCTCAGGTAACTGGCCACATAGGCCCCGACCAGCTGGATGCTGCTCTGCAGGGTTGCGACGTCGTGGTCATCCCCGCCGGTGTTCCCAGAAAACCCGGCATGACCCGTGATGACCTCTTCAATACCAACGCTACCATTGTAGCCACCTTGGCCGATGCCTGCGCCCGATATTGCCCCGAGGCTGTGATCTGTATCATCGCCAACCCTGTTAACTCCACTATCCCTATTACATCAGAGGTCATGAAGAAGCATGGAGTGTACAACCCCAACAGAGTGTTTGGTGTCACAACTCTGGATATTGTCAGAGCAAACACCTTTGTGGCAGAGCTTAAAGGTCTTGACCCAGCTCGTGTCAATGTACCAGTCATTGGAGGCCACGCTGGGAAGACCATCATCCCCCTCATTTCCCAGTGCACACCTAAGGTGGAGTTCCCTGCTGATCAGCTCACTGCCCTGACTGAAAGGATCCAGGAGGCTGGCACAGAGGTGGTGAAGGCCAAGGCTGGAGCCGGATCTGCTACCCTCTCCATGGCGTATGCTGGTGCTCGTTTCACCTTCTCTGTCCTGGATGCCATGAATGGAAAGGAAGGCGTAGTGGAGTGTGCCTTCGTCAGGTCTGAGGAGACGGAGTGCAAATACTTCTCCACACCTCTCCTGCTGGGGAAGAATGGCATTGAGAAGAATCTTGGGCTGGGCAAGCTGTCTGCCTTTGAGGAGAAACTGGTGGCTGACGCCATTAGTGAGCTGAAGGCTTCAATCAAGAAGGGCGAGGACTTTGTGGCTAATATGAAATGAATAGGGGACATTAGTTGAAAACAAACATCTGTGATAACTGATAATGTATCCATCTTAAATAAATAGGTATCTGGTTCCCAACATCTCTCACAGTGTTTGTTTAGCAGTAACATCATATTGATTTAGACATTCTGATTTTGACCTTGATCCTTATGCATGTGCGTTTTATTCTTTTTTTTCAAACATGGCTTAAATTTACACCTATGATCTGTGTACATACTGTACTGTGACTTGTCTATATTTTACAAATGTCAAATTCAAAAGGAATCAATTTCATGTACAGTCTGCACTGTGGAACCCTGTCGTTTGAATGAGAAAGAAAAATCTTCATGCCTGACGCAAAAAGATGTTACTGGTGAGCAATGTTAGCACTCCAACAATAAATAGTTAAAATATTTTTCAATTTCTTGTTTCTCTTTTACAAAGGTAATTTGGCTTGACAGTGTTTAAATAAAACTATTACCAATTATAAAGGACAACTGACAGTTGTCAGTGATGGCTTAGCAAATGCTAACTATTATTAGCATTACATTTCTAAATTCTCAAAGAACATTAGGTGATGTCAGTATTTATCAGAAGTAGTAAGGTATTACAGTGTGTAACTTGTATAGCTACTACACCTTGTACCCAAATAAGATAATGACAGTAATAGCTGATTACTGTTGAGTTTCACTTCCAGTATTTCTCATTCACATGGTTGCACAAGAGATAAAGATAATAAATAAATGACAGACGTGGGTACAAACTTATTATAGTTTTATTTGACATACAGATTTGCCTTTGGTTCCTAGTCATGGAGTTTTACTGAGAGCACAGATTCCGTTTACACACACAGGAGAAAAAAAATGGTAAAAATTTGGTTTATCACTTATCTGGATAAAGCTTTTGTCTGAGACATACATAACACATGTTAATGTTTCAGTTTTTGACCATATTTCGAATCACAGCATGCAGGTTCTCCTACATGTGTCATCAGTTATCATGAAAATTTCACAAGATTGCAAGAGCAAACTCACTTTTATTATTTTTTTTTTACAAATTTTGCACCAAATAAAATAAAGAAATCCAAGGATTCCAACAGGAACAACAATAATAAACAACTGTTCTACATAATGTTGCAAAATCTACATTCAAACACCAAGATGCACAATGTTGTACCAGGGCCCCATTAAATAACCATATCAACAAGCACATAGTGTAATGTCTTTGTCTCCAGGTCCGTGTGTCTGACATTCCTCCACACAGCCACAGACACTTCTCAATTTGTTCTTCAGGCCTAACAGCAGTCTCAACAATGTCTCCTGCACATTTTAAAAGAGACTCTCTCTCAGTGATGGGAGTGAAGGAGTAGAAACTATGGAATAGAGAAAAAAGACTTGGCCCACAGTGGCCCAAGTCTTGTGGCTGAACATGCACCATCCCATTTGTGCCGAAACAGTATATTCAAATCATACAGGTAGCAGCAACACCCCTGCAGAGAGGGGTAGAAGGGGGTGAACAGTGGGTGAGGGTGGGGAAGTTCAGAAGGAGGAAACTTGGGGGTGCATTAGAGCACTACTGTACAAGGCCTTCCTCAGGGGAGACTGGCTCTGTTTCGTGGCCCCTGCGATGCCTGTGCTCAGTTTTGTTCGTGTTATCCGGGTCATCACGTTCAACCGTGTCTCTCTCCCTCTCTCGCTCCCTTTCCTTCTTCCTCTCCCTTCGACCCTCTGGGTTCTCCTTATCTTTGCGGTTGTTGCGATTTCTCCTTTCTCTTCTCTCATTTTTTGTCCTTCCTGGAATTTAAAGACACAAAAACACGTATGTTACCGAAGTAGGGCCAAAATCATTGTCAGTGCACTGTCGCATCATTGCCACAATCTTTTCACAAAAACTGTTCATGTTCTATTTTCAATAATGTTATATTTTTCAATAAGGTTATATTTTGAAGTTTGAAGTACCCTTTAAAAGTAGATATAACCTGATGAGAGAGTGAGCACACATAAAAACACCACAGGTTGCAGTGTCTCTTGAAAGTTTGACTGGGCTTTGCAGTACATGGCACTCACCACTAGATGCCAGCAGCCACATATCAGCTGTCACGCTCTGACTACGTCTTTCTCCAAAATAGAAAACCTTTAAAAATAAACTCAGTTTCATCTGTTGTTGCAACATCATCTCTTAAACAAAGCCAAGAGTTTAGGAATACTGACGGTTTATCTTTGGTCGAGCAACAGTTATTAATGATAATGACAAGATCCACCCCCAGGGACGTTGGAGACAGGACCTGCAAGTGAAAGCAGAGGAGGCCCTTTCCTGTTGTTGTACTGCTGCTGTTCATGTGGAGTGGAATAGAGCAGCGCACCCTCCTCGGCTGGCTTGTGTGCCGGGGATTGTGAAACTGCTGAAGTAGGCAGTAGGCACAGACACAGGGTGAGAGAAAGAGGGAGATCAAGTGAAAGAGAGAAATAATCTCTCCTTGACTTTCTCTTGTCCACTTCACGTTCTGCTCCATACACTCAACATTTTCCTCTCTGACTGATTATTAATCTAGTCAGAGCTCTTGCTATAACCGGAAACCATAACTGATCCACACACTCTGGGCTGGTGACACCAAACCCTGTGTTTAATCATCTAACATAATGACAATAAGAACAAGAACAGGTGCACTCAAAATGAGTGGCTCAGTGTCCATGTGGTTTAATTGCAAGACAGTTATGAAAAGAAGTCAAAAATAATCAGAATCAAATATAGTGAAAATAGCTGGGTACAGGGATGGATGTATGGATGGATGGATGGAGTAATCTGGTGCACTGACTCATTCAGGGTCTGCCCCCTCTCCTCTATAAACACAGGAAGTCCCCTTCGCTCTCATTGTTTTCTCTGTCCTGACACCATAACTATTTACAAGTTCAGTGGATTAGTCATACTGTAGCCCCTGTGCTTTTGTCAAGCCAGAGGAGAAACCTAATCCATGCCAGTGTTGAGATAATTAGCAGAGTGTTTATTAAACCGACCTGCGCTCGGTTAGTTGGATCAGTTTCTGATGGGTTTTTTGTAAACTGTGTGTTGACGTGCGTAAAGGAGGCCAAACGAGACACCTTTGGAGGTTTTGGAACATTTCCGACAGACATTTAGTACATTCCCAAAAGCCCAGTTTTAATGGATAATTTCATCAAACTTTTAAACTGACAGTGAACGAATGTCAGCTTTTGGGGCAATACATGAAAGTATTGTAATAATGTTATGAAGTGAACTTCAACAAACAAACTCACAGTGAAATGAATTCATTACAAAGTAAAAGTCTAAGAAAAGCTTTTGCATGTCATTAACATTCGAAAACAAAACTGTCTAAAGATGGTAGAGACATAGAAACTGGTGCCGTTTTACTGATACTTGTACAAAATGCTGTTAGGACACCAGTAATGTTAGCTATATGTTGTGTGATGGATAATCCATGTGTCCTCAACTGGATTGTGTCCAAAAATAAAAATACTAGGATTGCTCAAGAGTTCTACTGCTTGGAGCAGTTTATTTTATTCAGACACATGCTTTTATATTGTACCCACTATATTACTGGTTTTGTACTGGCATCATTTTAGTATGCTTTTTATGAGCTTAGGTGTGTACATACTGTACATACTGTAAAGGGAATTCATGTACTAATAAAGAGTTTGAGAAATTCAGGTTCTCACTATGTTTACCGAGTTAAACCAGAAGATCAATACCACTCACATTTCTGCCTGTTAAATATTCAACAAATAGTTGGAGACTATTAGACTCACTTAGCATAATGACTAGATGCAGGGGACAACAGCTGGCCTGGCTCTGTGCTGCATCAAAAAACAACAACAACAATGTAACAATATAAAGTATGTATAAATGTGTTATTGTATTCATCCTGTGTTACTGCTCTGAATCCTTGTCTGCACACTGTAAACACAGTTGGTGTAGATCACAGTAAATTGTCTGTGGGTGTAATGTAACTAAATCTGTTACAACACATTCACAAAACACTGGACTCAGTAAACTGTACTGGATGGCCAGTATACACTATGTGTGTGTGCTGGCACAATGAGTGAGCTCGTACTAGTGAAAGTAGTGAAAGAATATAAAATGAACAAAACAAGCTAAAAGTAGGAAACAAAGAGTGATTTAATGAGATAGAGAGAGTGTGTGTGTGTGTGTGTTGTCAGAGATACATTGTGTATTTTATGATGGGATATCCTCCGTGGCAGGCGTTCTGTCGTCTGGGTAGCTTTTGGCGGGAGCCAAGCTAGGATTAAAGGCTATGAGCTGTCTCACAAGTGGAATGCCTGCTGGGTGTGTGTGTGTGTGTGTGTGTGTGTGTAACAACCCCCCCAACTGACTGGTTGATGCTAACTTGCTTAACTGTATGTTTCTGTGTGTGGGAGTTAAAGGGGGTTAAAGTTTACAGAGGGCACAAGGTTTATCTGGCTGCAGAAAAATGAACAGCAGGTTGATTGAAGGACAAATTAGTCAGCACTAAGTTGAGAGATGGCAGCGGATGTGTGTGTGTAAACATGTGCTTATCTGCTTTCTTGCTAGTAGTTTGATGAAGACTAGTGCACGAAGACTAGAAGCAGGGGAAACAACCTAGACTGAAGTAAAGAAATTTAAATAAAACAAACAATCCCTATAATATCGTAGCATGTAACTCCCCATTCATTCACTGCTTAAGATTTTTATGTTTGTGTGCTCATTAGGAAATATCTAACTATTTCTTCAAGAAAAAAGAGCTAGGGCAGCTAGGATGAACTAGATGGTGAAAGAGAGTGAGATGAGGAAAGATTTTCTAGACACGTGAAGGCGTAAACAGTGTAGCAAAGAAAATCACAGGAAAAGGAGAGGGGGAGGATAAAGAAAAGGGGGAAAGTTCAAAAAATGAGGAAAGAAAAGGAAAAGGAGGAGGATGTATCAGTGTCTGAGAGGCTGCTGGAGGATTACTGGGGGCTCTCTGAGGTCGGACCATTGACCTCGTAGCGTGTGCAGAACGTAAACAGCAAGGAGAAGATGCTCCAAGTGAGATAATTAGCTCTCATTTGTTGGGTGTGTGGTGTTTCAGTTCTTTCTTTCTTTTCTCCTCTCCACCGATATCTCTACAACTCCCCTCTGTACATCATGCTCTTGCTTCATCAACCTAGATGTCAACTCCACACTAAAATCTGGGCCCCGACCCAAATGACTAGGAACACCAACCGGGGGCTTATGCACGGTCTATGATTTCTTTGGTGTGGAGAGCATGTGTGCGAGGATGAGGGAATGAATGAGTAAAGACATACAAAATATGTGAGATGAATAGTCAGTAGGACAGGGGGTCAACCCAGCTGACTCTCTTCACAAATTACCACCAAGACCAATGACTGTGTAGTTATTTTAGTGACACAAAGGTGGTATGTGTTTGTTTTGCTCTGCCCAAGCAAGTGTGCAAGTGTAAAATTTGTGCATTTGTCTGACTTGTTTGAAATTGAGAGTGTTTATCTGGATTTTTGTGTTCATGTGTTGAGTGTGTGTGTGTCTGTGTGTCTGTGAGAGAGAGAGAGAGAGAGAGAGAGAGAGAGAGAGAGTTAGTGTGTGTGTGTGTGTGTGTGTGTTGGCAGCTGTGAGGATAAACCAATACTGATCCCCTA
>OMLM01020080.1:33396-52564 GCA_900302695.1 Helostoma temminkii | reverse complement strand
AGTTTAAAAGGCTGCAAATCAAAGTTCAGAGCTATTACAAATCAAAGTTCCCCAGCACAAGCTAAGAATATCATTCACTTAATTAGATGCCCACTTATTATACTGACATGACATTGAACAAATCCATGTACCTCGACCTCATCAAGAAAATCACGCTCTTAATCCTCATCCGTATCAGAGTAGCAAACACACCGCTACACCACAAAGCCCATGTCTATGAACTCCACAGTGTTCATTCTCCAGCCTATGACTCACAAAATTCCCAGATGACAGCGACAGTGTTGATCCACTGTCCTGTCATCAGCTTATGAATTAGGCCACACTCAGTGCCGACAGCGTTCCTTCACCAGGGTCTGTGGCTCTATGACCTTATTTGAAGATTTTTTTTCTAATCCCACATTGGCAATCCTATGCATTCTCTCAGTATTGCAGCAAACAGAGAGAGAGACAAAGACATGCGATAGGAGAGGGTGTGCAATGTTATCAAAATAGACGTGCATGAGTATGCACACATACCTAAGTACAGGATCTAAACATTAGTCAGTAATTATTGACTCTAGAAATGCTATCATACTCATAAGCAGAGCGGACTAGATTAACATAAACAGGGTTAAGACAGGTGCATGCGGTTCATGAGCTAGGGAAACCTTATCTAAAATGTGTGTGTGCTAGGGTGATTGAGGGGATCATTTCTTAGTAGGAGGGATTGAGAAGGTAGTCAAGAACAGATAATCACTCTGAACAAGAGATGTCAGCTGTACACACAGAGGGAAATCAGGTCAGATTTGTGTATAGAGAAGGTTAAAAGGGAAGGATAATATTTCTGTTTGTGTGTGGCTGTGTGTGTTACAGTATGTGAAAGGAGGCAAATTATGACTGATTGCCCCTTTTGCCTGCATTTGTCATGGAGCCAGCGTCTCGTAGGCCTTACTTAGCAACAGGAAATGAGGAAATGGCTACTCTGGTTCTGTCCAAACATCACCTTTACCATCTGCCAGCACCTGAAGCTTACCAGTTAACATTTTCATCAATCTGGCACAGGTTTTACCCTGAATAACCTTCCTGACACAACCCTCCCCAGTTTTTGCACCGGCTTGGGACCTGCTTTGTGCAAATTTATGACTGGGCATTTACGGGCACTCTTGTCCAGGAACACTGCCATATAGCCAGGAGGAGTCAGGTTGGAAACTGTGGGTTGATGGACAACCACTCCACACATTATGCCACTGCTACCCTCAAAGCCTACAATTAACATGCTATTGACTTTGAGTTACCAGAATTTTATCTTGTATTGATAACAAGTTGTCTGCCATAAAATCCTAATAAAACCACAAATTGTAATTTATGTGCTTTTCTTTTCATTCTGGACAGAGAGATACTGACCGCCCCTGGTTTCAAGTCTTCATGGTAAGCTAAGGTAACATGCTTAATGCATATATCCAAAATTGTCCAGCTATTCCTATAGATGTTATGGTCCATGGACTCAGAAAATAGTTTGTACTCTTCATGATGCACCTCATGATGATGTTTATTTATAGATTATCAATGTGAATGTGAAATTCATATGGATGTGATTTGTGTCCATATTAGCATATGAATACGTGTTTTTTGCCATGAAAGTGACTTAAGTGAACTCAGGAGGAATTCCTAGGAATTGCCAGTTTGCTCATGAACGTGGGATTTTTTTAACAAGCTCCTTCTGAAGAGGTATCTCCACTTCCCTTTAAATAAACTCAGCACAGGACTGCTGAGGGAGGCCACCTCTTTCTGTGTCTGACCCCCAGTATCACCTCAACTGATGAATTTCCGCTTTTTATAAGCCTCTCTTTGATAAATGCGAGTGCCCATTGAATTTGCAAAGTAACTAGTATGATGTGTGGGGAGAGGGGAGCTTGTAGTGAGTCCTGAGTTTACTTGAGTTGGGGAGGGTGAAGGGGGCTCCTTTATCCTAGAAAAATAAGAGGAAAAGTCAGTGAGCAAAGCCAGCCACCTCTTGACAAGAGTGAGAAAGTTTATATATTCTCTTCCCTCTCTTGCTACCCCAGTGTTTTGTTTCTTATGAAGCCGTGGAGAGACAATGACAGCGTACTGGGGATCAAACACTGCTACCCAGGAAATTTTAATCATCGGAGCACCCCAGGCTTTTTTTCCCATCAGCTGTTGCCAGGCAACAAGTAGGGCAGACCCCAGGTATTCCCTGTGTGTTTGTGGTGTTTCTGGTGGGGGAGTGAATATCAGGGTGTGTATAGAAGAACCTCTGGGTTATATTATTAATCTGCATGGGGAGTCTTTTCTTTTTCTACCTGATAAACCTCTTTCTGCTCTTTCTTTATAGCAGGCGGTCTGTCTGCCCTCAACTTTTGTTCTGTGATCATTCAGCTCCGCAGGAACCCGTGTCAGGCATCCCCCCTCAAAGAGAGCCTGTGGGAGAGAAGGTGTGGGTATGTGTGAGAGATACAAAACACTGTAATCATTATAGGAATTTTGCAAAGCTGCAATCTGTCAGGAAAATCTAGTTTATCATACAAATAGTGTAAATCATTTTTGTTGACTTTTAACAAAACACATGGTCCAGAAACAGCCTGCGAGAAACTTCAAGATTACTCGCTATAGAAAGTTGAAAGATGGCAGATGGCCTGAGCTTTATTTTTGTAGTGAACAATTTCCTCTCAATCTACGGGGCTCTAATGGAAAGACCCTGAATTAAAACATGTGTGAAAGTACAATTCACCCCTTAGTTTCTCACCCAGGCAGAACAACCCCAGCAAACCACACTGAAAAGATAATTTGTCTTTTTATGAAGAAAATTAATGCAGACATTTTTCCATCCAGTGAAAAAATTAGGACTCCCTCCCTCTTCCAGCAAAACCCATTGTTGGCCACATGTGTTCTGCTGGAGTTACCAGTGGCTAATGGTGGGTTGTTGATTTCAGGAACTGTTGAGACAATGTGGTTTTAACAGTCAACAAATAGCTTCTCAGATGTTCCAAACATTAGGACATTGGAGTGATGCCTTGTCTTTCTCAAACGTGCCACGCTTGGAACACTTCCGTTGAGTAAGTCCTGTATATCGCTTATTTCCAGTGAGTGTTTTGGGTTGATTCAAGGATCTTATTGCAAAGGAAATATAATTTACAATATGACAAAACTGTATGTGTAATTGGATACACATACAGTTGGCTCCATATTGACTGAGAGCATTTGTCCAAACAGCTTTCATCCAATACAAAAAACTCTGAATTCTAAGCAAGAGTAAGTGTCTAATGTCACCCAAACTGGCTCTGTGATGCTGTACTAAATGCATGACAAAGTTCCATCTACCCAGTAGTCATTTATCTTGTAAAAATCAGAAAGCCAAACAAGGGCAGCCCGTGATGGTTGTGAAAAAAATTACATCAATTATCTGCAATAACTCAGTTTAATGCTGGTCAGACATTGTTATAGTAACCAACAAAGAAAAAGGACTTCTCTTTTCCAGAGGCCGGAGGCGCTAAAGAATTAACAAGTGTTGATTATTTGCACACAAACAATCCATTTCATGTTTGAAAACCAGTCATATAAAAATACCCTGGACCCATAAAGCTGCGGGATTCAAGCACTAGTGTTTTTATAATTAAAGCCAAGGCTCATTCCTGCTAATGACCAGGGTGGGAGTGTTTAGCGGGGACAGTACATGTGTGCTGCACACACTAAATCCAACTGATCTACAGCAGCTGTAGAAAAAACAATAAAGGATAATAAAATAATAAAAACAACAACAACTGGGAGGCTAAAATATGAGCCTGAGTTGCATATGAGTAGCGCTATTCCAATTTTGCATTCTCTATGGTTTGACCTAATATAAGTATGGGAATGGTAACCAAAGGTCCTAGAGAAAGAAAGCAGTGTTGCTGCAAATTCTAATGATCCAAATCCACTTCCAAGCTATAATATATGATATTACCTACATATACTACATAATAAATGCTTTTGCCAGATTTTATTGGCATTGCAGTACAGGGAAATTGTTCAACATCAGCATGTGTGAGTAGCAGTATGAGCCACAGCAATGACATGTCTCTGATGTTGTCATCGTTTAATTAAGTTTTAAATCATAATTAGTTAGTAAACATAATTATCAATGTGATACATACGTCACACAATTTGAATCCACAGAGAAGTTGTAGCGTATCTGGAAAGCACACATGTTCAACGTATGTGAAGCACATGAGGCCAGTAAAACACGACTGATCCTGCATATGACCAAAAGAGAGGGTCGACTGGCTACAGTGGCTGTTTATAGCCAGTGATAATGGCCTCCATATAAAAGCAACAGTAGGCTAATTATGCTAGACATTGGGCAGTTATTTTGTAAAACAAGAGTGCAGCTGAGAACAATGCTTTTTTCATTGGGCATACTTAACGTACTGTGTACAGAATATAGTGTCAACATTTAGCAGCCTAGTGTATCCCTTGAATATCCTGAGGAATTCTGTTAGCGAGTCCTCATATTTTATTATTGCAGACTTTATTGTGCACTTGTTTGCACCATTTTGCATGGCGCTAAGCATGCAGAGTTAGGGAGCTTTTTTTATTTGATCAATCAATGAGATTAGATCAAAGATGAATAATTACCATACTGATTGTTATTAAACCTGGTTCACTTGTCCTGACACATGATCAGCTTGTGTGGATAAAAGTGTTGGGTCAGCCCTTAAAATTATTTTTATTCTATTGTATTTTAATGAGCCTGAGATCCATCATGAGGCTGAATTTACTTTGATTGGATCTTGAGCGAAGTGTTTATGAATCTTTGGCATGCGTCATGCTTTCAGTCAGTGGAAATTTTTCTAATCACAGAACATGTCCTCAGAAGAACTCTGTTCAGGTTAAAAGGCAAACTTCTCTGGACATAGGCACGCGACATGGGATTGGCTGTTAGGAATGGCTAATGCAGCACAGATTTGGGAGCAATGAAAGACTGCGGCTGGTTGTGAGCGATATGGGCAGGTTTGTTGTACTTGGATGATTTTCTTGGCAGTAGAAACTGTAGTCCCATCCTTGATTGTGACTGAAGTGTGTTGGCTCCAATGGTTCACACCAGGAAATAGCACTTACCTTACATGTATTGTAAATACATTTATACGTGATTCATAATCATGCATGTTGTTGCTTACCTTGGAAAAGACACAGACACACAGGATATGCTGGATAGATCTTCATAATAGATTACTCATTCTCATTTGAATGTGGAATTTGCTGGAGTGTTCAAATTATCAACAGCTGGCAAACACATACGCGTGTGTGTGTGGATGTGTGTTTGTGTGTGCCTTTGTGTATTGGATGACCTCCTGAACCAAATAAAGAAGGCACGCGCATATGGCTAGGTATCGTAAGCTACAGCAATTTCATAATGGATGGTTATATGATATGTCACATGTATTACTGAATAAACATACACTCTCTCTCAAAACACACACAGTTGACGCTGTTCGCTTGCAGCGCAGTAGTTGTACTTAACAACTGCTCCTTCAGTCTCAAATGGATTACAGTCAGTGCAGTTTAAAACCAGGCAGAAGTTACTGTAGGCTCTGCTGTGTGAATCATTGCTTTCCTTTTCTACTGCCTTCTCCATTTAACATTTACAACACCCTATAACTTTTCTTAAGACTGAATAGTAGTCAGTAGTATTTTGGCATGAAACAATCAATAATTTAACAAATACAAATTGCTGAACAAATGCCTGCCAGCGGCTGTGGCTAAGAGTGAATGAGTTGATTCATGTGTTTGTTATAAGGTGTTAAATCAAAGTTATTAGCCTATAATCATTTTTTACAAGATGAGACTAACAGCTCAATTCCCAACTGCTGTCGTGTTGTGTATGTTTGATTCAGGAAGATAAAAACAACACAAAAATAATTTATGGCCCTTTGCCTTCACTGTGGCTTCAAAACAGCTTTGAAACAATGTGCAGGGAAGATGACGAAGCAAACTGTCTGGCTCTTCTGCGCAAAAGGTGGAATATGCTGTTATTTGAGTTGTGAAATACTTTCACATTTGACTGTTGGAATTTTTAAACACTAAACCATTTGGAACATTCATACGTCATATAAAGTAGTTTTCCTGCATTAATATTCATGCTGTTTACATTACTCCACAAATTGTGAATCATTTTGAGCAACCACTACTTCACAATGTTTAATTGAAGACACAAGCCCAGAGAGGGAGAGAGAAAGTGCGGGGGACTGAGCAGAGAGCTGAGAAAGAGAAGAGGAATGCAAGAAGAGATGAAACAGCATGTGTCTGCAAATAAATCAAACACCCACCACATCCTTGTGTGCCAAAATGAGTGATGACAATACAGCGTAAGTCACACAGCAACTGACTTCAGTTCAGTTATTATAGAACAGACATGTCTGAAGTATGAACTTGATTGCAACTAAAGATCAAAATCTCAGAAATCCCAACCCTTATAAAAATCAGAGAGGAGACCGGCTGTAATGATGAATCCTCTCTCTGCAGCTCTCAGGCTCTTCTAGCTATTTAATCGGATATGTTTTAGTGCTAGTAGTTAAGTTGTGGAGATTTATAGGTGTGTAGAGAGGTGTTGCATGAGAATGGAAAAACATAGTCTTGCTGAACCCAGCATAAAGCAGAGCAGAGTGAATGGGACTGAACTATCAGGACTTCATCTAGCTTCTTTTTCCATCCCACATCTACATTTGTATTTATTTAATATCTCTCCTCTCATTTACAGCTGAATGATAACAACTACAAACAGGACTGTCACATAAATTTAATCCTGAACACCTCTGGGCTATGCAGACAGGTCTATGTGTGCGCCTAAAAACCCACAACGAGAACGTATGCTTTCCACTGTACCCGCCACAGTAACACAGCAACACACTGTTTTTATCAGCAACTGGGTAAACAAATACACAGAACTAAGTGGAAGTAGTGAATAACAGGTGCCAGAGAGCCCTGGCAACAACATAAGGTATTTGTTTAGATTGAACACCACTATAGTGATGACACATGTACGCACACCCTCGTAAATGTTAAATTAAAATCAGTGTTAACAGGTTTTATTTTTCAAATTTTGCAACCAGAGAATGTACTCAGATCTTCATCACTGAAGTGAATACAAGTAGTTAGTTTTGCATGGGACTAGTGGTACCTCAAGGGAGTCATCTTCTCTTCTCTCTCTGCTTTCTGCTGAGGTGAAGGCAGATGGCTGCTGACACTGAGCCTGGTTCTGTCAGAGGTCTCCATTAAAGAGAATTATATTTATATTTTTATTACTGTTACTGTGTTCTCCTTCGCACAGTGATTCTGTAATTATGTTACTGTGTAAAGTTCAGTTTTGAGGTACTTGTACTTTACTGTAGGATTTCTATGTTGCTTTACTTTTCCTTAACTACAAATCAGAGAGGAATATTCTGCTTTTACTCCACTATTTGTTTTATAGCTTAGTTGCTAGTTACAGGTTTACTACTGCTACTACAACTACTACTAATAATATTCATTCATTCATTCATTCATTCATCTTCTATACCGCTTAGTCCCCGCAGGGGTCACGGGAGTGCTGGAGCCTATCCCAGCTTACGGGCAAGAGGCAGGGTACACCCTGGACAGGTCGCCAGTCTATCGCAGGGCCACATACAGACAAACAACCATTACTACTAATAATAATGCACTTAAATGAAAATAACTTTCTTTCTTGAACTTATGAAATATACACTTCTTCTGATAGTGCTTTGCTTGAATGTTTTCTCCTCCACTTAGATTCTTGCTTGACTTGTGACTCACTTGTAAGATGCTTTGGATAAAAGGGTCAGTCCCACTTTTTTTAAAATAATTTTTTATTTAACCAAAATGTTTTGAGTATTTGCCAAACACATCTGGACTAGACTTGTACATATACCGTATGTTATTAAAAGCACCAAATTCAACATTGTTTAAAACACACTGTTTGCTTAGTTTAGAGTGTAGTACTTTTTTGTATTTTAAGTAAAACTTAGAGCTAGTACTGAGTATGGTTACTTGGGTAGAATAACTAAAGAGCACTTGTACTGTACTGTAGTGGAGTATTTTTCTAGGCAAATACTTGCACTTTTATTTCAGTAATGAATTTGTTTAAGCTCCTTTAAAGTACCTTGATGATGATTTTTGTTGTGATTTGGTGCCATATAAATAAGTAAAACTGAACTAAATCCAGTGAAACCCTCTGTTAACTCGTCTATAAAAAAAGTCAAAGATGTCCTGATCTGACCTTTAGTCCCTAGTGCATGACCAACTTCAAAACTGTTGGATTATACATTTTCCATAAAGAACCTAAATGACGTCTTTCAAAATTAGTCACTTTATAGTTTACTTTGCTAAAATACACAATTTCTGTTTTAAAATACTAAGCATTTTTTCATTCCTTTGAAGGCTTTCCGTGTGGCTGAATTTCTGTATTTTTACTAAAAGGCAGTGCTCTTCCCACATGTCACACTTCATTATGTTTACACAGTATAAACATGATGTAGATGATTAGTGACTTTTTAAAGACATTATTCCTTTTGTTTGTCACTGAGTGTTTGGAAAGAGAAAGTAAACTGTGTGTGGGTAGTAGTTTAACTGGTTTGGAATTATATTTCCTTCAGGGTACAAAGGGAATCTCCAAGCAAAGGACTGGAGAAACACCTCAGTGCAGAGCAGTGTATGTTTGTGTTTCTACCAGTTGGCCTTTGTTTACACACCTACATAGACACACTCCCTTTGCCCTGTATGTGCCCTAAGAGAAACATGGACTCCACACAGTCCACATTAGCGCACACATACACGTGCACACACGTTTTATGAGCAATCCAGAAAAACAAATAAACAAACTCTATAATCCCACCAACAAATGAGAAACACACTCCAACGCAGGCATCCACTTTCTCCACTGCTGTTTATTTATCTGTCTTCTGATTTCTATCACTACACAACTTCAAATACACATGGAAAAAAACATGTTTAAGGAATTATTTTTAGAGAAACAAACAAGAGTTAAGTTAAAATTGATTGTACAAGACAGTATTACAAATTCAGTTATAACACAGTCTGGAACATGCAAACAAATTTTCATTGATACCCTTTTTTTCTGTCTTGTCAAAGACGATGCTATGGTGCTCTCTGTTAGTTTTGATCCCTCCATCTCTTCGCACCCTGCTCTTCTCTCTCATCCCACTCTCCCGTCCTCTTTCTCTCAGAGTCACGGCTCATTGGAAGACAAACATCCTGACCCTCCAAACACCCCCACCACCCTCTAGTCCCATCTATAAAGTATCCCTCCCTCTATTCCTCCCTCATCTCTTTCTCCCTACCTTCCTCCCTCTCAGCTTAGCTTGTAACCATATCCTACCTGCAGCATATTCTTTACACGCATTCATCAACATCAGCCATTTAGACAAGGTCTTGGAGAGCAAAAAACCAAAAAAAACCCAAAACAACTAACTAACAAAACAATCACTCACAAAACACAAGATTAAATTATTGTGTGTGAGATAGGGAGAGAGTTGTTGTGTGGTTTCTGGTGTGATGTGAAAAGGAGGTATCCTGGAGAGCAGGCATGCATGGAATCAGTAGTATGGCCCCCTTGCTGAGTTTGAGAATTACTGATTCAGGACAGCTCAGTGTCACTGTCATTTCTCATTGGCTACTGGGTACTTGCTTTATTGCTATTTGAGTCCTACAGAAATGCAAAATAATTTTAATTAGTCTCTAATTTATTTTTTATATTTAGGTTTGTCAAGGGACAGTACTCTGTAGGACATCACAGGTCAGGGAAATAGATAGGCTGTGCAATAATATTGCTATATGGATATGCTTATAGCCTCTGTAATCAACTGAATGATGTGCTAATAATTCAGTGCTGCTATGGCACTTGTTGATAGCTTCCGTTGATGGCTGTTGTAATGTTGTTACTAAAGTGAAAATGGCTGCATGACACGCAAACATGTGTAGAAATTCCTAAATATGATCAAAAGTGTAAGAAATACTTCCTGGCATAAAATATTATGTTATGATCAACAGCAAAACCTTTGGTTACAAGCAATCAGGAGTGATTGAGTGAAGCTGCTGGAGTTGGTTTAGTTACTGTTGGCAGAAGTACAGTAAAGCCCAAGAGTGTGAAAGCCGCACCATCCAACCACCATGTCGCCCTGCTTCCTGAATCAGTTCCACATTGACCCCAAACACAGCACCGGGAGCAATCTTCTATGCTGGCTGATAGGCTGATTCTCACCTTGTAGAAACATGACAATCAAACTGACAGCAAATGCTTACCTGAACCTAAAATGGTTCCTAGGCTTGTTTTCAAGTGCTGTGGTTTTGCTTTAGTGTTGAATTTAACTTTGGACACAGGAAAATGTGAGTACAGATAAGCAGAGTTGCCAGGGAATGGTAAAAATCACATGGATATTAAATAGACTTTGGTGTACAACTAGACAGTTTAAATGCTCTTGTCTGGAGGGGGGTTTTTCAAAATGAAAGTAATCCTACTCAAATTGTTTTTGTCCTCTGTGATTAGAAACAGCAGTTTCATTACAAATAGGATAACTGTTCAATGAAATCAAACATTTCCATTCATTCATGCAGGATTTTGACTAAGCGCACTAGATGCTAGTTTGCCTGGCAAAAGAGGGATGACTTGGCAGCAGGAAAACTAAAAAATGAGCAATATAAATGCTGCTGTAAACATTTACAAACGAAATGTATTCAACTCATTCACTGAATGATAATGACTATGCATTTTCAAGAAAAAAAAAAGACTGTCTGACAGCAAACATATAGTTTTTAATGGTTCTGACAAAAGTTTTAAAACTTCTACACACTGGAACCTTTTTGAAGCGGTTGTCCGATGAATTGGACAGACTGTCAGGATCAAACATCCCTGAGTTGTGCTTTGTTTTCCTGTGTGTCCTTCTCTGACTGAACTGTGACTGTTTGAAGTCAAAGCCATTCATTGATGAGCAGAGTGCGTTGCAGAGCAAAGAGAGCCTCTCTGGAGTGATGTGTCACGCTTTCATCTTTTCTTTTCTTTCTATCATAAGTGCATAGGTTGCCCATGACAGGAGAGCATGAGACCTCCTCAGTCACTGAATGTGGAAAGTGTGGAAGTGGTGGGAATGTCTTTGAGGTCACAGAGAACAATGAGAGATTGACAGGAGGAGTAACTAGAAGGCGTGCTGTAACAGATTGTACAGAATGATTGTTTGTACATAAATCCCACATTAAGAGTCACAAAAACAGTGAAATAATTTCATTCAAACGGGAGCACCATGCTCAGTAGATTTGTTGCTAGGGCAAAGTGAATGCACAATGCAGTAGAGAGAAAAAAAAATACAGCTGAACATGTTCCTGGTCGCCTAGTACACTGCAATAGTTTAAAAACTTGCCCTGGCAGTAGTGATGATACTTGATGAATTATCTTTTCCACATTCTGATGTTTCTGATAATGTATGAGTCAATGGAAGACAAATCTGTGTAGTACTAAATGCACTGAAGGAAAATAGGAAAGCATTTATGTTTTACTCTGTAAGGGAGTTTTTTTTATTGTAGCAAAAAATAAAGTAAACATACTTCAGTATAAGAAAAAATTACAAACCCCCCCCAAAAACTCAAAAATATACAATAACACAAACTATGTTACAGTAACCAGAGAATGTAATTCATCGCTTCCATCACTGAGTAAAATCTAGTATCCTTGTTGCTGACATTTTCATGCTGTGTGTCTGTTACTGATGCAGCTGTGAGTTTTGGAAAATGAACAGGCAAATAAAATGTCTTGCGTCTAATTATAACTCAATAATGCAATGCATAATAGTGTGGTTCCTTATTACCCAGCAACAGCAAACATTAGATCAACATTAACACAAACAAAACACACTCCTCCCCCATGTGAAATCTATCAAACATGGCAGACTTTGTGGGTGGGAAAGCAGTGTGGGATCACGACCCTGCACTGAGTGTGGATTACTACACGACTGAGCCCAAATGGCAGGTTTAGGCACTTGTACTAAACACTAAAACATCAATCATCAATATCGTCATAAATTATTTTGATTCCAGACAGAAAGATTCTTTAACCAAATTGACACTATTTCAATTTGGATGAGCAACCACAGTGAATAACAACAGGAGAATGTGTTATTGGATGAATCATGTGCCATCTACTTTTGGCAGCAAAACTGTATGGAAATCTATGATACTGTCTGTTTCCATGTGCTGAAGCAATGTACATGAAAAGTGCCAGAATTGTTCTCACGTTTGGTGTGACTATAATGTATTACTATATGACTTTGGTCACATCCAAACACATGGTCTACAGTGTTATACATTACATATGGGATTTCTACTGGATCTGCTTAGACAAACTATAGTGGCCGGAGGGAATACACTATCTTGTTACTTATATAGCAGCACAGTGTGGTAGTGGTTAGCACTGTCACCTCACAGCTAGAGGAACCTGGGTTCAAATCCGCAGAGCACCATATGCAAGGATCAAAGAACTAATTCAGGAAGTCGTGTAAATCCAGGTAACTTAAGATGATGGAAACACGGCCCCAAGCTGCCTCTGAGTAACAACTACCATCCTTGCATCAATGCTGTCCGTGCTTGACTGATGATTTGGAGGACTCCCCTATGACAGCACATAGAAGAGGAGAAAAGAGCAAGGAGAAGTGGAAAGAGAGTAGAGAGAGAGAGGAGGGGTTTGAGGTGTGCTTGGGCTCCTGAGCCTGTTTGTTTCCGTTCAGTGTTGAAAGACTGTCCTTTCATCTGTACTCATATACTGGTGTCTGTCGTCACACAAAGGGAAGCTAGCAGAGCTTTATATTGCAAAGATTTACAGAGACGTTATGAGGATACCCAGTTTTCCGGGACCAAAGTGTTTAAGTGGTCTGACTGATAACACCTTTAGAGATCTCTGTCTGTGGTGAGATGTGTAGAGACCCATATACAGTAGCTCATATCAGAGACCAGATAGCAGCAAGAAAAACTTGCAACACAAAACATACTCAGATTTCAGATAAAGTTATGCACACTATTGATGTGAACAAGCTTAAAGATGTGCATATGAGTGTGTCTGTTAATTGTGTTATTTGTGTATAAAAATTAACTAACTTATTTTAAATTTAAAAATAAATTTGTAGCGTAAGATCAAAATTTTTTATGATGACTTACCTCAGCATAGTATGCAGGTGTGGCGGCCTAATGTTCAGTCTTACCTGACATTCAGTGAATTGGTCCAGTTACAATGATATGTCACAATCGTTTAGACTGAACGTAAATATTTTGAAATGGCTAAAACTGTGCTCATATGTTATGCTAAACTAACTTTTTGATGTTTAATGTATTGTGTTATTACATTATCGCTGTCCAGGGTGCTGAATTATGGGCTAATAGATCAACCCTGTATATAAGAAGTTATTCTGAGAGAAAGCGGGAGTTGTCATGACGATGCATGCGTGGCAGTGTGCCTAAAAAGGTGGTTCTGATAATGTATTGTGTCCTGGAACCATAATGTATGTTTCTTTTACACCTTCCAAGCAGCTAGGTTGATGCACATCCATCAACGTAAAACACTGCTTCTATTTAGCTACTTTAAAGCTCAAACTATTCTACTTATAGACTTAATCATCATAACAAACCTGAAGCTGTTTGAACTCACACTAGAACAACTTTAATCCTGCAGCTCTGAGGTGTCATTAGGGAGACACATCAACTGTCAAATAACTCAGCAAAAAAGGAATGCATAAATAAAACTAAAAAGTTGTTTTCATAGTTCCTTAAGGCTGGATGTGTGCATATCTGCATGACTCCTCAGTCACCCCCTTAGAACATACACAATTGGATGCATTGTTCTGGAAGAGTTTTCTTATCAGGTGAAGCTAGGCTAAATTGCAGAGGTCTGGCAAACAGCAGCCCTGCTGCAGGTTGTGGTCCACCTCCAGAGAAATGTACACTAAGTGCAGTCACCATGAAAGCTTTGCACATAGTTCACCAAGTGGATGGTGGAGGATCTGCTTCCAGGTGGAGATGAGATCTGTGTGTGTGTGTGTGTGTGTGTGTGTGTGTGTGTGTGTGTGTTTGTGTCTGACAGTTGTGTAAGTGTAAGTGTTTGTGTGTACGTGCATGCACATGTGCTGTGAAGTGTTGTGTATCAGTGGTGTGGGGTAAAGAGAAGAGCTGCTGGGTCATAAACACGGTAAAATGTCAGTATCTGCATCACAGAGTCTGTGTTTCAAATTCTGTTTCTTATGTTTTCGAGTCTCACTTAAAATCGTGAGCATTTTTAATTGTTAAGCTTTGCTGTCTCAAAAGTTCTGCAAAAGTCTGCAAAAATGTTTCTCTTACTAAAACTCACAGCTGACATAAATTTTCTGTTACTGTATAAAAAAATGTTAAGGCACTGTAAAAAATGTACAATAAGTGTGAAAAATATCGTAAAAGTTGAATTTTTGGAAAATGATTTCATTATTACCTTTATATTCTCTGCTTTTTTCACATAGCATGTGAAATTAATTTCCTATTGTTTTGTTTCTATTGTCACATCAGGACAAAATCATGTCCCATGGGTCAGCTCAGAAGATCCACAACTTATATCCCCTTTGTGGAGAACCAGAGCCAGAAGGAGAGAAACAGACAAAGACAGAATCACACAGGGACAATTGGTGGAGTGAACCAGATGGTTGTCCTTTGATATCTTCTCTCTTGATGCGGCCAGAAAGTCAGAAAACAGCCTGACACAGACAGGGCAGACTCAGAGCCAGGAGTCCACATCAATGTGGTTTGAGATCTTGCAAATCGTTAAATTCTCAGCAACTCTGAATGTTCGAGTAAACACATGCATACACGCATACATACAATGCATACACAGCTGGATCTGTGCACCCACAAGTATTACACTGTCAACATACACATATACTATATACACTATACAGACACTCAACCTTATGCAGCTAAAAATGTGTTTTAGCTCAGAAGACAAGTTAGTGAAATCAAAACTGCTCTCGGTAATTAAATGTAGAAATACATTGACTGCCTTGATAGTTTTAATAGTTACATACCCAACATGACTACTCTGCTGATATGTTGTTTATAAATCAAAGCATCCTCTTATGTAAAGCATTATTCTCTTTTTAACAACTTGCCTGTTGCAGAAGATTAACTGATAATATTTGGATAATTATACAAAGTGTCAACATGATTTACAGAATTAATGGGTTCTTCATTATTTGGGCTTAACTTACCTGAATTTGGGGATAATCAAACAACACTTTGTGTACAGAGATGTCAACCCATCCATTGTAAATCCTATTAAATACTTTAACAGCAGAATAGTTACACAGAAAGTTTGTCCTATAGTGCAATTTATACAGTGTAATGTGAAAGCTGTAAAAGATATTTATCACAGTTTTCTCCGATGAGCTGTACCTAATAGAGGCTCTGACCATGTGTCAAAAATGTCAACACTTGGCTTGTTCTCCAGAGAAGTTGGCGTTTATGTAGTTTTAATATCAGATTGATCAGACAAATTATGCAGTGTTCCTATGCCAACCAGCCATCCAAGTCCAGATTGAAGATTTTATTTTTCTTTTCTTTTCTGATAAATTGCAAGCAGGTGTTCGTCACAGCTTTTTTCTCCTCCTGCTACCCCTCTACCTGACCTCATGCGTGTAAAAAGTAACCATAGTTCATAAAATAAGAAAACCTCCCTGGTTTACAGTAATTTTCACAACCAAAGTTATCATTAAGATGTTGACATTAGCGTGCACAACAAGGAAGTTAGATTAGGATCTCTCTTGTTTTCTAACAGTACCTCAACACATTCCTTAAACTGTCACGTTCATATCATCACACTCATATTAGTTCTTAACTAACCAAAGCAGGGGAGTGGAGCTATGACCGGAGTAATGTGGAATTTGATGGCCCGCCAGACTCAGATGCAGTTTATTTATGTTGCATGTGAGGGAAATATTTCAGTGTTTATTTTGGAAAGAAGGATGAATGCAAAACTGCATGACAAATATTCCTTTATCGTGACAGGATTATTAGAGAAGACACATCCTCTTCATGTGTTTTCCATGTGATTATGTTCAGTTATAAGCAAGTAGAACTGGTCATTTTAACATCAGTTTTAAAGCAATGCAATTTTCAAGTGGTGATTAAGGAATATTTGTAGATGCTAAAATACAGGGTAGAGAGTCAAAAACTGAGCAGAATAGTATACCATCAAAGTGCAATACGGTAATTCATTATTTAGTCTAGCTGTGTGAGTAAGTAAAACCTTTGATTACACTTTTAAATTTTTTTGAACATTTCATATTTGTTACTTTCCCTGTACTGGCATTGTATTTATTTATCATGTAAAGGTTGTATCACTGCGCATCAAAGTGATATTTATAGTTCTCTTTAAATCAATGTGTGTAATCAATTGATTTGATTTATTTATGTAAACCACATTCGAAAATAAATTCAACAAAACATCTTCGATAAACATTGTGGAAAATACTCAGTGTATTCTGTGTGGAAAGAAAGACAGCAGGTGCCACGACTTGAGGTTCTCTCCTGTTTTTTATTCTTACATTGTTACACTTCTTGTTTCAGATCCGACAGATAAGATATCAATTTGTTAACCTAGTGGTGGCTTTTTTCAGAAAATGTGTCTGTTTTTCCTTCCTCTCCCCCTTTGTTCTTCTCTCCTTCCTGTTTGTCCCTGGTTTTCCCTTTTCCCCGCGACTATACCCCTGAACTCAACATAGCACTGTAAGAACATGGATGTAACTTTTTTTCCCCAATCTATTGCACTCCATGTCCCGTAGAAGGAAAATATCACCCTCTTGAATTTGTATGTTTTTATGATCGTTTGTGTCTTGTTGTTTCTGCTAGAAGGACTCAGTTTGTCTCCATGTAACTGGGAAAGTACCCCTTGGATTTGGATCTTTTCTTTTTAACCCATAGGTTCAAATTAATGGGTTGTTTTAGTGAATAAATGCATCCATCAACCTTCAACCCACAACACTACAAAGGGAAATCTAAGTCCTGGATTACAAGGTTACTGCTGTTATTTCAGATGATTGAATAGTATTTAAGAAGCTCAGACTCCATACTCATCTGCTTCCCTAAATGTAGTTCTGACTGATAACACATTTAGTAGGAGAGGCCTTCAGGATGTTTGTGTCTTAGTATCAAGCCCAAAGTCATTCTCTGTTAAAAAACTCTGCTCAGTCTCTTGATGAGTTGCTGAGCAGATTGAGACTGTAAGAAAAGACTCATGTCATTTGTTTTACATTGTGCTGGTAAAGTACTCCGGTGAGCATTTGGAACTGAATCCTATTTTACTAGGATGCTAAACTTAAGGCTTTACTGACACCTTCAGCGCTTCAGCTCCACAAAAGCATCCTGATAATAAATAAAAAGAACATATGTATGTAATAAACATAATTGTGTAAATGTATAGTATATTATAATACCAACCATGTTACCTAAAAATTACATTCCTATACAACAAAACTGCAACCTTGATTACATTTTTATAGCAAACTTAATCATTATGTTGTCAAGCAACGTATTTTGTGAATGAATGAAATGTCCTGTCCTGTCAAACTTAATTGCCACTGGATTACGCTTTTGAAACAAACATATTTTGTGAATTAATTAAATGTCAGACTTATTAACTGGAATTGAGTCGTAATGAGGTGGTCGGGGTGGATGGCTGGTGTATAACGTGCAAGACTGGCACTTTGTCTCCGGACTAGGGTCCTGCATGAGGTTAGGTTTAGGCATGAAAATACTTTGGTTAGGGTGGGAGACAGATCATGTAAATCTTTATGCTGACGTTACAATTTTCACAAAAATCCAAATCCCCAAATCTCTCCCTGTGCCTAAACCCAACCATAAAACAGGTTAATAAAGCTGGAGCCATATAAAAGAAATTACTTGGTGGACAAAAAGATATTGTCTGTGGACATTTAATTGTTATGTTGAGGATTAAGGATAATTGTAAACATAGAGTCATTATGTTGACCGAAAACATAATCCGGTTGCAATTACGTCAGGAAAACATAAGTGATATTGCAGTTTAGTTGCATAGGAACGTAATTTTTAGGAGACCAGGTTGATAATACTATAAACTTTACTGTATGATAAAGATTCAACCAAAAAGCTGTTGTATTAAACTCAAATTTCAATATTCAGGCAGTTGCTTGACCTGAGAAAATAAAGTGAGAGTGATTTAGTAGTACACATATTTGAAACTGATAGTTGCTTTTAAGAGCTTTCAAACACGAACAGACTATACTGTTTGAAAACAAAACTTCAATTTACTCATTACATGCAGTAAAAGACATTCTGTAAAAACACTGTATTATGTCTCTGTAGCTCTAGTGTGGAGAGCTTTCTAAAGTTTGAAAAATAAACATGGAACCACCATCCAGTGGTTCTAAGATTGGGGCTAGGGATGGGGTTACAGACTAAACGCAGCCTATCTTGGCCTCCACTGCAAATTAAACTACTGCCACACAATCCACAGTACATACAACTAAGCACCCAGAATGTTACAATGTAAGAATATTCTTAACAATGAAAACTTAATGCATGAAATGGTGCTTGGATATCAAGGTTCTGAGGGAACATCAATAAAACTGAACATGTTTTTATAACCTTCAGATCAGGACCAGAAAAGATTGAGGGCCCAATTTTGAGTCCCAGAATTTGAAAAACAGTAGCACAAAGCAACAATATTTGCTTCTGTGTCTAACCCAGAAAAGATGATTGTTTTTGGAAAAACAAATACAGATGAGCGTGAGTCAGTGTTCTACAGTAGTTTGCTTAAATGTGGTCATACCTTTGGTGACAGAGTAGGTGGACATGTGTATTCACTTGAGAAGAAAGCAAAATGAAAAAACAGAAGTGCCTTTGTTCTTCTGTTTGTTTTAGATGCCATCTATTATTTTTGCCAAGTGGTTAGAAAGTGTAAATTTTTGTGCTGAGCTTTTTTTCCAGAATGCAACATTATAAATAAGGATACTTTTTGTGCATACCGATTTGAATGTGAGTAGGTGTTTCCTTATATTTATTATTTTTAACATTGTACATTAATACTCAAGATATCCATACTATGAAAAGACATATGAAATCATTTAGTAACCAAAAAAAA
>OMLM01020080.1:0-24226 GCA_900302695.1 Helostoma temminkii | reverse complement strand
ACCTTGACTGTAATTAAATTAAATTCAATTTTGAATGTGGATTTGCTTTACAAACTGGGTCACCAGTGTTCTTCCTCTTCATCAATCATTCTTTGCCTCCATCCATCTATCTGTCCATCCATCTATGGGCTGTGGAAAAACACACACTCCTCTGTTGCAATCATGTATGACAACAACATGATGCTGCGAGAATGGATGCATTTCTGACATTCCTCTGAATCTGTCTGTGTGTGTGTCAATGTTTTTGTCGAGACGGGAGAAAATAAAAACAAACTGAGTATATGAGAAAGAGCAGTTGTCAAAGGCAAACAAAGATGGCCTGGTGTTTTATAAATTAGGAAAAAGAGACAGAAGTGAAGAAAGGAGGAGGTAGAGAAATGTGAGAAGGTAGGTATCAGGGCGTTAAACGCTTCAAAGACATAAAACACACATCACTGACGAACACGTGCTCCTGCAGAACATATTTTTGTGTAGTCTTTAATGTATAACATTACATCTATGTGAGTCACTTCTAAATTGTGTGTGTTTTTGTGTCATTATAACACAATGCAAAGCACAAAGCATCAGAAAATATTAAAAACCTTTCACTTTTTTGCAAACTTTATTGTGCTCTTGTACAGCACTGTAAACTGGCAGATTTTAGGCTTTGTTAGCTTGTATGGGAAGCATCTATTATTTTCAGGCCTACACAGATGTTCTATGAGCTTTACATATTTGACTGGAGTTTTGGATGGATTTATCAAGGACAGTTGGAGACTTGCTGTGTTATCTTGGCTGTGGGAAACATGATGAAAAGTAAACCTTTTCTTCATTTTTAGGTTGCTTGCACTTCTTATTTCAAACCAGTGAGAAATCCCTACATAACATGAGACTGCCACCACCATACTTCACCATAGGGATGGTATGAGCTAGGTGATGAGCAGTTGTCTAAAGAGTTGACCTTTGCCTGTTTATACCAGAGAATCTTTTTCCTCACGGTCTCAGAGTCTTCAGGCAGTCTGCTGTATGCCTTTTGTCCATACATCCACTATCTATATTGCTTATCCTATTAAGGGTTGTGGAGGGCTGGGGCAGTTTCCAGCTGTCATTGGGCAAATGGTGGGGTACACCCTGGACAGATCACTAGTCCATTACTGAGTCATCTTATATGCATTTTAGCCAAACTGCATTCTGTTTATACCCTTGCACTGAACTGCGCCTCTCCCAACAAAGGACCCCCTTTTTCTACAGGGGGTTCACAAGACTTGTTTTTTTGTCATTATATGCAACTTATATACCCAGGTGTGTGTGTGCCCAGTCAATGTGCCACTGGTAGACTAAGTTCTAGACATGTCAGGACAGGATGCATCTGGCAACTAACTAAAATCCAGGTGTACAAAGGTTATATCTACACAGTGAAATCTACAACATAAAAAAAAAGGGTGAAAAAGTGAAAGTGCTTGAATACCTTCTGAAGCTACTATATACTGACTTTGATTTCAACACCTGCTTTTCATAAGCACATGTCATGTTAGGATTTCTATTTTTAATCATCCATGTGAATGCCAACAGCAATATTTGTAGAGTATATGACCGTGAGGATGAATGTGTGTGCAATTACTGTCCACTCAATGCAAACAGCAACAGCTGTGGCTGGCATATGCTCCACCTTTTTTCACCGTCTGTTTCTCCAAGATGAAAGTTCACTGATGAATCAACAAACCAGCAGCGAACTAAAGTGGCACAACCACCCCTTAAGGGAAAACATTTTTCTGTGTGATAGAAACAAAATTGATACAATCATGATACAACAAGAGAATAATTTCAAATACGAAAGCATTGCCCAGAAAGCATTCATGACACAATCACTTAATGATGCAACCCTTTACTATACCTAAATACACTTTTGTACATGTGCCGAGAAAATCTGTTACTTTGAACCAAACATGGATGTTACTGCTTATTTGCTTCAGTGTCTTCCACATGGAAATCCTGAGGTAGTGTTGATTTTACTTAGCCAGTGAATGCAATCGTAGGTGAAATTTTGCTAAACAGAAACTGAGCCAGGTGTTTAACATTTCAACAATAGTGATCAATGGGCAGATAGAGTGTGCAGAAAGGCAGAGGAAGAGTGGCCAAACAATTGTATGCTAGTTCTCGAGAAACATGAGAGAGAAAGAAATGCTTTTTTAAAAATCTTTTATTGCACCTGTCAGTCTGTACAGTATGATTTAATGAGTGGCTAAAGAACACTTGGTTTGTTAGTGTGTTCATATTACAGTAACAGATGGTCCAATCTTCGGAGGAACCACATAGAAGCAAATAAGAAGGTACCGTACTTACAGTCAATTTCTCTTTAACTTTTATCAAGGGAAAATATTCACAAAATGTAACTCTTATTGTACTTACCCTGAGTTGCTAGCAGTTTCTGGGAATGACGAAGTGTAGAGTATACTTTCCCCTAGAATTGCTCGGATGTTCAGACTTGATGTGTAAACCTCACTGTTTTCCAACTGTAAAGAGAAGCATTGATGTCCCATTCTGAAGGAAATCCTATTTCTCTCTGTTTAAGCATGTGTGTGTTTGCACTGTCACACATACTGGTAATGTTTACAATCCTTTCTCTATAAATCTGTGCTCAACCAATTGCTCCTCTACTGATTGGTTATTATTTTTATTTAATCACGTTTTTAACTAATCACTTGTCCATTTTAGCCCAGCGGATCCAGGAGACTAAAACCAGTATAATTATTTTTACTGAAGCCATTGCTTTTTTTCCTCCTTTCAATCCACAAACAAAACATGAACTAAAAACAGATGTAGTGGTTGGTTTTAGACATGCAAAGCAGCTGAAACTAACCCCAAGGAGTGGGTGTGATATCCCATGAGTCTTTGGGGCCATACACATTCTTTCAGCCAAGCCCAGATACCAACACTCACCTTCAGTTAAGCTCTGTAAGTGCAGCCCTGCTGTAAACACACTGAATCTTTTTCTCTAGGTAAGACAAACATGTTTTAGCTTATTATGTGGTATTTTGGTTATTATGTGGAATGACACTGTGGATGGTGTATATCACCGCCCTTTTATAGAATTGAGAAGACAACAGACGATTATACAAATAAACAAAGCAGGAAAAAAGAAAATGTGGGTAGAACAAACACTGTACTGTGGTCTGTGACAGGTCAATGACATAGTTTTTATGATTTTGACTTTATACACTACCACAATGGATTTTAAATAAAACAATAAAGATGTGATTGAAGTGTGGACTTTCAGCTTTATTTTAAGAGGTTTCACAAAAACGTGGCATTTACCATTTAGCAATCACAGCCATTTTAAACAGAGCACCTCCATTTTCTGAGGCTCAATAGTATTTGGGCAATTTAACATAATTATAAATATAACCATTACTTTACTTTAAATATTTGGAGCATCTGCCAAATGACTAAATGTAAAATCTATAAAATCTATAGCAGTCATTGTCTGCCTGAATCCTAAATTTTAATCCCTGTAGATGCTTTGCCAGGCCTTCACTTCAGTTGCTGCTTGATTGTGGGTCTTTCTGCCTTTAGTTTTGTTTTCAGTAACTGAAAAGCTGCACTCTTAGGTTGAGATCAAGTGACTGACTTGGCAGTTGAAGAATATTCAGTTTCTTTTCCTTCAAAAAGTCTTGACTTGCTTTCAGAGTATATTTCATTATCCATCTGCTCTGTGAAGTGCTGTAATATCCTTTTTGTAGCATTTGGCTGAATGTAAGCAGAGAGCACAGTTCTGTACACCTCAGAATTCATCTGTCAGCAGTCAGATCGTCAATAAACACCAGTGAGCTCGTTCCATTGATTTCCTTCGCCACTTGTCACTTGTTATCATTCTGGTACGTAAGTTAATTTTGGTTTCATCTGTCCAAAGAAACTTATTTCAAAACATGGGAGGCTTTTCTTCATATTTTTCTTAGCCATAGTGTAATCTGGCTTTCCCGAATGTTAGTAGTGGTTTCTACCTTGTTTTAAAGCCTCTGTATTTACATTCATGAAAGTGTCTCTTGATAGTAGATTTTGAATATGTTACACCTGCCTTCTCCAAAGTATTCTTGACTTCTATTGATGTTGTGAAGTGATTTTTTACCAAGGAACGAATTCTGCAACCATCCACTTTTGTTGTCTTCCTCAGGCTACCAGGCCTTTTGATTTTGACCTTTGTTTCTAAGAATATATCAAACTGTTAATTTATCCATGCATAAACTTTTTGCTATCTCTGCTTTCAATAAAGCCAAAACTCTTCAGTCACATAGTGGTGGTGTATAAAGGCAAAATCATAAAAACTGTCACTGCCTAAATACTGGACCTAACTGTACAAGAGGACTATTTATACTATGTCAAAGCAATCAACAGCAATAGCTCTCAGACCCTTTAGTGGGTATCCAGCCAACCTCAGTTAGCTGGAGACAGCTAAACCGCAGCTTATTTATAAAACACATCGCATCCATGACCAGACACAGTGGGCCTGATTTACTAAAGGTTTGCGTGTACAAAATTGCATGCAAACTTGATAACACCTGCAAAAAATGGCACAAGCTGATCTACTAAGGGTGCACACTGAGGACTGCATATTTGAAATCAGCTGAATAGCGCACACTGTCTGGCTGGTGTTTTCTGAGGGAATAGGATGCAGAAGAGGAACGAGAATGTGTTCATATATTTGAAATGATGAAGAAAATATTACAAACATGTGGTCTGTCTAATGATCCAATTGTGGAGTTGCTGGATAGGCTTTAGCATTATGGGGGTTAAATAGGTTACTGTGCCTGCCTTAAACTTTTATTAATTGCAGCACATCATCAGGCCTTAACATTTGACACATCCACTGCAAAATATGACAATTCATTCTCCACTCTGACTAACACACTTTTTGGCCATTTACAACAAAAGAAGGTCTGGTACTTAACCAGCACAAGAGAATGGAAGGACACAGTTTTGTCTGCATCTCTTATAAAAAGTAAGTCATATTTTTGTTTCACTTGATGTAAGAAAGGATGTGTGTGTGTGTGTGTGTGTGTGTGCATATTATGCCCCCACTATGATCTGCCTACTCTTGTTTCTGTGGACCCAGGACAGACTGAATGATGCCAAACGTGACTTTTATGTGGTTGCTGGTTTTCCGAGACTGGTAGGAGCTATCCTTACATATAGCATTTCAGTCTGTGTTGCTGTAGCTCATCAAAGTGGTTTTCAGCCTCTTGCACTAACACCTTAAATTCCCCTAGATCAAATTTCCTGTTGTGTTATAGCTGGTCATTCTCCAAACTACACGACAGACACCAATGAAACACACAGAAGGATTAAAATAAAAAACAGAAGACATGTTCTATAAATAAAGTGGTGAATTCTCAGTTTTGCTAACGTGATTTTAAATTCTAGGAACGTAAGTATTAAAACAATATTTTGCATCATGAAGAATGATTGTACTCAGCAAAAACCTAAAACACTTCGTCATTATTCTGACCGTTTTGTGAAACAAAAATACCGCCAGTCAACAAAGATAGAAGATTCTGTTCACAATAACAGTAATGTTTGGTGTTGCTGTCACACACTGGCAGAAATGTCTGAGTCATCAACCAAAGAAAAATAATTATTTACAAAAGTTTGTACCGCAGATGGTCAACTTTTACTTACCAAGCAATAGAAGAACAGCCAAGGGGAAAACCTGTTTGAGAAGAGGTTTACAGATTATGGATCAAACAGTAAACTTACCAGCACAAACTTTTTTGGAAAAAAATAAATGATATTTTGCTCATTTTGCCACAGCTGTTATGAAATTACATTGTTTCACTGGTCATATAACCATAACTTGTGTCATTTCCTGTATGTTACACCAGCCCTCAGTCCGCTCTCACTTACTTACTACTTGACTATTACTATAAAAGATCACCCTCTTTTAAAATGCGAGATTCATATTTGGTAGAAATCTAAAATAAAAAAGGCCCAAGACAGCTAACTAAGACGTTTTACAGCTATCCCAGCTGCATAAGCACGTTTTCAATATCAAAACAAAATGAAGTGCATCTAGTTTCCTGCATGAATGTGTGGGTGATGAGAAGCTGGAGGACAATGTGCAGCTCTGGAGTAGGAAGAAGTATCTGGATAAAGTTAGAGTTGGAGTAATACTAGGATCTGTCTAAACATAATAACACATGACTGGTTGTGCTATGTCAACAAAAACTTACCACAAAACTTCTTCTGCTCCCCAGAGGTCACTTGCAAGTCTCTCCAATTCTCCAGCATAGTGTTATGTCTGCTCAATTAAAGAGGTTGTTTAAATGAGACATAATGTATCTGAGTACAATGTATGACAACTGCTTGAATTGAAACAGGTTGTAAATGTTGTTTCTCTTTTAAGGTACAAAGAAAAGGTTCTTAGGAGAAATAACTGCAGTAATTGGTCTCACAATAAAACCAAAATTTTACATTTTACAATTTTCCTTCCACGAACACCTGATGGGGCCTGCGGTCTTTTTAGCCTTAAAGGCAAGTTAAATCAATCTTGAATGGGCAGTGTGAAAGGGGATAGAATATTATCCTTGTATTGCAGAGCAGTACTTACACATAAAATGTGCTGATCAAATGGAAAAAAAAATTGGATACCACTGAAGATGTGGACCACTGAAGACAGCAACACCAACAATCACAATAAAATTACTACTTAATTTAAGAAGCATTTCTCTTTCTCTCAGATAAAGACTCCAGGATGACAGGATGAGTTAAGTCCACCAACAATGCAGGAATGTTGGGAAGAAAAGTATTTGCTTCACTGACATGCAATTACAAGACAATAGACCAGATGTAAATTCAACTGGACTCTGGAAAAAAAACAAAAAACAAAACACTCCTCTATTGTCTCTGTATATTGTTGAATGATTAACAAAATGCACAATATAGTTTTAGTAATTAAAGCTAAACTTAGCATAGTTTATTAGTAGCAATGTATAAGCTTATTTTGTTCGAGACAGAACGTACACTTATCAAACACAACAGTCAAGTAGCAGTCAAGTAATGTTTTCTTACAACAACATCTGCTTGATTCTCAAGTTATGCAGCATTCTTATTATTGTTATTTGATAATGACTAATATTGTACACAAAGGTCTGTGTAGGTTGTTTCATTAAATGTTCAATAAACTTCAAATTCCCACACTCAGACAGCAAAATTTGTGTTGTGAAATATCACAACCTGAAACAGGAAAGTCAGAAGCTGAACAAAGAGCACATGCAGATATCTGAAATATTTTGTTATTATCCTGTTCTGTTTCTACAGCTGATTCCTTAGATTTTGACCACAGAGGCTCTGAGCATTATGGTACAATGAAAACACTTACCATAAAGTATGAAAAATCAAAATCCAAATAATGACTGATTTAGGGTTTTCAGATGCAACACCTTTTTAGCCAAGTGTGGGTCTCCAGACTGATCTGTAGTACATGGAGCTGGAAGAGTGAGGAAGTTGTCATCTGGATCCAATGAGCTGCTTGTTGAACTTGCTGAAGGGTCTCCCTGACAGAGTTACACATGCTCAGCTTTGTGTTTCAGCTCTTTGTTCTTGTGTTGCTCTCCTACATTTACCTTTTTTGCCTTCTGCTGCTGGGTTCTTTCAGTTCTCTTGTCCTCATGTTCTCGCTCCCTCGCTTTACTCCGTTTTCTGTTTTACTCGATCTACCATTAGCGGGAAAAATATGGTTGTGATCAGACATCTATCCAACACTGAGCCAGTCTTTCTGGGCCAGATGCTTTGAAAAACATTTGCTTTTCAAATAATATCTTTACATATCAGAGGCATGCTGTGACTATTATTTGAGAAATTGTCCTTTAGTGACTCAGAATAGCGTTAGTAAAGCTTGTATTTCTTATATTAGCCAGTCACTGTAACTGTAACTCTGTTCTAACTTGTTATGTTAATAAAATTCAGATATCTTTTTCAAAGCCTGCCAAGACCTACAACAATGCTCAATTTACTTTTGTTTGGGTAATGCTGCCGTAAAACAAACAACAAAAAGTTGCTCTTTAAAAAGACAAATAAAACTGACATATTTTTAGGATGAGTGAAGGAGTTTGAGTGCTAACGCCAGGTTGGGAACCTAGCTCAATTAGGTTACTGTTGGTCAAAATAACCTCTTAAAATAAGGAGATAAAAGACCTGGAACATGAGCTTTAGCATGAAATCAAGTTTAAGTCTGATTCAAACTGACAAGAATTGCTTGTTGCTTGTTTCCACAAATAAGTGCTTGACAAAGTTGCCATTGGGTCATGTTGGACTGTAGATAAACACTATATTTGGAGAAAATGTTACCTGTAGCAAATGACACTCTAATATGTATTATGTGTTGGTGAACAAGCAAACCATAAAACCATCAAAAAACACAAATTAATTAATTGAAGAATGGAGACTGAACAGACCATAAAAAAAAATACTGGGGCATGCTGTGCTCAGACTGTCTTGCCCTTTACTCTGTCAACATAAAATGAGTTATAACAGACAATGTCTGAGGACAAGGCTTTAGCACTTTATGTAACTAGTCGAATAATTCTGGTGACACTACTAATTTCTGGTAACCCATATTCTGGCTTTCACTTTAAATGTTGAGCTCTCAGTTTCAAAAGAAAACCTCAGTTTTCTTCCCTGGTGTCACTTACACAAAAGGGAAAAAAGAAGAAAATGTAAAACATCCAATATCACAACCATAAAAAGTGACTAATGGGCACTGAGAGAAACCAATGTCACATGTGAGATCTATTAAAAAAACAAAAAGTTTAGCACTTGACATTTCTGCTGCTGTTAAAAGCACGATTCAATGTCAAATAATTCTCACGGAGCTGCAGAGATCACTCGCTCTGTGAGGCATAAGTGTGTATGTTTCTATAACAGAGGGGGATAGCGGTTGAGGTGGAACAAGGGGGGTCAGCTGTATCATGTAAAACTCTTCAAACAATAATCTCACTGTTTTATTTTCGCCCCCCAAAAACCTTATGAGATGGGCAGTCTGTATCCCACCCCCATGTCTAAACATATAGTCTGCTCTGTCATCAGCTCATCTACTACTATGTAAATGCTAGCTCAATTGGAAAAAAACAATATTCAATGTTTCTCAAAATTTTGAAAAAAGAGATAAAAGTTTTGCTGACAAAATAAGTCGTAACAGAGAAAAACATCCAAATTATCTGAATAATAAATTCTGGAGAAGTCAGTTTACTGGTTGTTCCCAAGGCCTAGCAATCAACCCAATTAGTTTGTTTTTCCGTTCCTCTTTCAGAATGTAAAAAACACCTTCATAAAAGAGAGAACATTTAGAATGTGTTGTGTTTTTGTTGCCTGAACTCCAGTTGACACTAAGAGGCAGGGTGTCCATGTATGGACGCATGTGATACAGACTTCAGACTCACATATTTTGTTGTGAGCTGCTACAGGTCATGGGTTAAGGTGGTTGCAGGATGAAGGTGGCTTTCTCAAGAAAGAGTGGGTGTGTGTGTGCACAAATGGGAGGTAGAGGGAGGCACATGGGAATCTCAGTCATGGTGAAAGAGCAAACTAATCACTTTGGTTTGGTTTGATGAGGGTGTCATGTAAACATACTCAGTGTAATTAATGGCAGAATTCCCTCGTGAAATCTCCTCCTCCCAACCTTCTTTATGCATCCTCCACCCCTTCTATGTGCCTGTCTTGGGCAGCCATATTAGTGTTTTCTCTCTGTGTCTCCCTGCCTTCTATCTGTCTGCCTGTATGCGCAGGCCTCAGCACCCTTGTTCAGACCTAATCTGTCTGTCTGTCAGTGCCTGGTAATTGGAGCTGTTTAGGAGGTCATCCAACCCAGGTGGGCGGGCTGGGGGAGTGTGTCGGTATGTGTGTTTCTATCTAGGTGTGTGTTCATGTGTGCACTCAGGAACAGGAATGCGTGTCGGACCAGGAACCCTAGCTTCCCACGGCTGTACCACCTGCGAGCTGTGGATGACAGACATACTGAAGAGCAGACGTCACATAGAAGAATATTACAGGTGCACCACCATAGTTCAAGTGCACACTGGCTTTCACTGAACATCATATTTCTTTTTCTAGATGCTGATATATATTTTAAAGTTAAATATAATCATCTTCCCATCTAATTTTTGTAATAGGAAACATTACTGAAATGCAGCCTGTTCAGGTTGTTAAGCGACTTTGCTGCAATCGTGAGTTTTCCAGCCTTCTTGTAGTCTCACAAATTAATTTGTCACTCATGATTAAAACTTTCAAATCGGATCAAGGGGTTTTATACTCGATAGGGCATGTCAGGTTTATCACAGTGGAAATTTGTGGGTATTTATAATGTGTAGACATCGTTTCAAAGCTTGTTTTTGTCTAGAAAACCTGTGCTGTGTTGAAATTACAGATAGAAAGGCCTGATATCACTGTACACACATGTACTTTCAAAAGCCTTTTCCAGGGATTGCATGCCTCAGTTGAGTCTAATTATATTGACAGGGTACATACGTATACCAGACGAGCATGCACCAAGGAAGTAACGCACTCCTCAGAAATCAAATGGAAGATACTGGAAATCAACAACAGACTGGAGGAAAAACAAGAAAATGATTTCCATTGCCTGAAACTAGATCTATTCCACTAACTGCATTGACTGTACTGCTCAGTTAATGAACCAAAGTTTCATATGTAAAGAGAATCACACAAAGGTTTTGTTCTGCTTGGCGAATTAAATCTCTACCAAAGTCTATGGTTTTCTGCATTTTTCTGCATTTATGTACACACTAAATGAGTTTTCATTTAAACTCAAGTTAACCTTTATGGTAAAGTTATGTTTGTGCTACTCAGTATAAAAAAGTATACTTCTCCTCTGCACCTAAAGGTAAGACAGCGAGAAATAGTTCAAGAATCTTGACTTTGATCTTCACCGCTCTGTTGAACACACAACAAGATCTCTGTTGCCGTACACTCTTGTATGACAGACACCGCTGGTGTTTAGAGGAGAAAGCTGGGAGCTTACAGAGTCAGTTCGAGACAATGGTAGTTTGTTGTTCTGCTGTCTCTATGTCTGTCTGTGTGAGCGAGGTCGAGCTGCAGGGTCAGGCGAAGCCACCCATACTCTGCTGGAAAGAAATGATCATTTATCACCTTGTGATTCACAGAGATTGGGTTACCAGAGCACAGGGAGGAAAACTCAGAGCTAAGTGTTACAAAATACATGCATGAGCCAGCATTTCAAGCAAGTTTTTAAATAATTTTAAGAAGTGGTGTTCATATAATAAACAAGTACACAAGCTGTTTGCAAATGTATCAAATAAATTATTACTGATTGCAGGCCCAAAAATATTTTAGTTGAGTTAGCTAACTTTGCACAGGTGCACTTGGACACAACTGATGCAAGTGGCAGTCATAAAGTATGTGTTTCAGTTAAAGCATTTTCAAGCAGGAAAGACTGCAACATTTACTAAAATCAGCAATGTAAGTACACATTTTCTAAAGTCTGACACTCATCATTTCGATAGAATCAGTCAGTTGGAATAAATGCCACATGTTCTGTTTGGCAAGCTGGAAAACCTCAGGTTCAGAATCCCAATATTACACAAACTTCTAGATGTCTAAAATTCCAGTTTATATAGAATCAGGCCTTGTAGAATCTCGCAGAGTGAGACTGTCAACACTCGTGATGTAACAGGCACAACACACCCAGCCTCTGCTCGGAAGGGCTCATGGCAACAAAACAACTCCCACACAAAAACAGCTACTGAAAAAAGGTTGGGATGGAAACAGTGTTGGAGCGAGGCCAGTGCCTCTATTTCAGCAGCAATGACAACATTTGTTAATTGATAGCAGGTAACATCTGTTCATGGGGAAATTAGGGTCAAACTTCAGGCCTGCATTCCTCCAAGCTCCTAGCCTCACGTTTGTATGCACAGTTGTGTTGCAGTTTGGGAGTTGAAGGAGCTTCGATGTGTGTTTATGTGTCAGAACAGGAGGAGACCTAAAGTGAGTTGGTGTCTGAGAGAGGTACAAAAGAAGAAACATAGTCAATATGTGTGTATCCATTAATACATGCTGTGTGTGTGTGTGTGTGTGTGTGTGTGTGTGTGTGTGTGTGTGTGTGTGTGTGTGTGTGTCTGTGTGTGCGCATGTGCACCACTTCCCCCGTGGATGAGGCTGATAATGGAGAAGTGGTGTGTGTGAAATGTGTAAAGGGCAGGGCAAGCCATTCTTCTGCAGTAATCCATCTTTACTTCAGGGCTGAGCTGCAGAGCAACAGGCATCTCACAAGGGAGTAGAAAAAAAATACACTGTAGGCTTAACTTTCATTCATATGAAACTACACATAGGAAATGATTATACACCAGGAGCATGTGATTTTCGCAGCAAGAAAACAAGAATATAGCAATGATTATTTGTGCCAGTTTTTCTCTTGCACCACTGACAACACAACAGTTACAAAATAAACAAGCACAGGCCTGTTAGCAATGCTTACATCTCAAAACCACATTTGTCACAGACCATTCACAGGAGATGTGAAACCATAAAATTGTTATATGTCCTTACAAATGTGTATCCATCCACTCATGAGTTTGTTTATGTGAAGAAATTACAGATAAAGAGCAGGGTGTGAAACAGAGGGAGAGGGAGCGAGAGACACACCAAGAGAAGAGGGAGAGTGGGAACCCTTGTTCATGCTGTTTGGCAATAATCACAGAGCCGAATTCGTGCCAACAGTGAGTGCCAGATGGTGCCCATCACCGTTGTGCCGTGTCTTTGAAACAGGGAGGAGAGGAAGATCAAGAGTGGCATGTGGAACAGGGAAGCACTGCTTAATGGGGATGATGTGTCATATAAATACTAATCACACTAGAATCACACCCACAGCTAAATTAGATCCCTAAAGCTCTTCCACTAGCACCTACATCAATATTCTCCCTGCTTTGGCACTGTGTTTATGTCTTTATCAAATGTGATCTATAGACTGGACATTAAATGCTCAATGCTAAAGTGAAATATTTTCCTACTTACTACAGTCTAATTGTATTTATTGTAATAAATATTATAATTAATTACAATTTGCTTTATTAATGGTGGATAAAATACTTGCTAATGTTTTATAGATCTGATATGATCGCTGTTTTAGGTTGAAAAATTACATTTGATTTTTCCAGCATGAAAGCTGCAAAATGCTTGAAAACAAGCTATTTTATACAGTATTTTGTCATTTAGCCTCATCTTCAAACAAAGCTACTTATAGTAATTTTGAGTGCCAACACTTGAAACCATGGTGAAAAGCCGGCTCAAGATGTGGTTCAAAGGGGAATAACACTTTCAGATGATCTGTCTTGGAAGACTTCTGTCACATCCACACAGGTGGCAAATCAGTGTGAAGTGCATTTTAAGTTTGGATTATCAGGGTCAGAAGTGCCTCCTACAAATCTCTGTGGAAAGGTATGGGTCAAGATTGTTTCCGATAAGGTAGGACTGTGCAGTATACTGACACATTAACACTTTTTATATTTTTTGTTAGTGCTTTAGCTTGTTGTGAAGAGCACATTGGTAGATCAACTGACTACTTGTCCCAATGGTGCTGTTCAGTGGTACAGGACTTGCTTTAAAGGGGAAATAACTAATTTCAGTTGGTTTTCTTTTAACTAAAACAAAGATGCAATCCCATTTCTCAATCTTGCTTCTTCCCCTAACCACAACACTTTGCTCCTTGAGTGGCAAAGGGTAGGGCTAAAATATTTCCCTAAGAGACACTTCTAATGAGACACTCCTAACTATCTCACCTTTGCATGGATTGATTCCCCAAAAGTGAATCGGGATACCTCTACCCCTAATGTGGGGCAGGGCAAAGGTGTATATTGCTTCTGCAGCTACGTCACTCACAACATATACATATACCAACTATAGTTGTTAGCTGTGAGCTGAAAAGTGATGAAAAGTGAAAACTGCTTTCAGGCTTACACTGAAACCCTGAACATATGTAGACATTACCTGAGTGAGCTGCATGTGAAAACACAAATGTCTGAGTCAGACAGTCCTGAGGTTACCTGCGCTTTATCCTGCCCTCCTGAAAATATTAGTTATTGCAGCTTTAAGTTCTTGGTCATGAAAGCGTTAATTACTTAATGACTCCACCGAGTTGCTTGCTATGCTTTCTACTTCAAGCCAGTCAGTTAAAACTGAAGCCTTTCAGTCCAGCTGCCACTGAACAGCACCTTTGGGATAACAATGACCTGGATGACCGAGGAACTTCACAGATAAACTGACTACATACTTTCAGGGAGAGGGCTGTAGTGTATCCAGAATGCATGCTGAAGATATGTTATAAAGTCAAAAATCAGGCTTACTGGGACATACAGGACAAGATTCAATATATATGAATATTTATATATAATATATGTATATACATGCTAATTAAACAGTTAATAGTAATAGAAACAACAATTTGAGTTAGGTGTGGCTGTTTATATGATCCCATGCTCGTTTAGTTTTAATTCTGTTCTACTCATGTATTAAGCCATTACACTAGCGGCCATTACAGTAATTTATACAACAGCTAGTTCCAACAAAGCAATTTGATTGGACAAGTTGTATTCCATGAGTTCTGATATACAGTATAACAGCACTGGGACTTTTAACTGTATGTATCACTCCACCACACAAGTGCTCTAATAAACAACAAAAAACGGTTTAATTAGTATTAAAATATGTTGTAGACACAGTTCAATAAAGATCCAAAAGGCTGGATTTTCCCCACCACCCCACTCAGTTTAGTAAATGCTCAACGAAAATTGAGGATCACAAAAATCCCACAGATTCTCGCCAAGTAAAGGAAACCAAATTAAATCTACACCATTTTCTTTTCACATTGTTATTGTGTGTTAAGAAGCTATTTACAATATCTGCACTGTAGTCACTGTACCAACGACCTGACAGTGAGTCTGCAGTCATTTAGAGCTATAATTATCGGTCGCAGCTTTACTTAGAGATGGCACTCCTGGATGTAATCCACAGGAAAATACATGATGTGCGTGGCAGACACTCAACGTATTTGCCAGTGTCTACAAAGCTACATCTGAAAAGATTAAATTTTTTCCAGTGTATTGTCAGATGAACCTGTTAACTCTCCACCGCATGAATCAGTAGCAAACCGTGTCTTGTTGTAATGTGTTGTTAAGCTAGCATAGAAATCTGCAGTCAAAAGCTGTACTGTTTCTGATCTATTTCTGCTTGCAGAGCCAAATAACTGATTAATTAAACAAACAAACCATGATCTGTAGTCGCTTATTACTGTCCACTAATAAATACCGTTTGTACTGTAACTGTAAAGCAATATCACTCTCGAGGTTGTGCTGTTGTACTGTATATCAGCTTGGCTGTGATGCGGTCGTAGTATCACAGCCGTGCTGATATACAGCATTCCTTCTCATGTTATATTGCTTAATCAACATGGCCTTATGAAAACAAAGTTGTCAAGTTGCTTAATACTGATTAATCCAAATGAAATCCAATGTGTCCCATATAACACAAAAACACTTCAGGTACTAGTACTTCTCTATAGAGCATTTGTAAATGGTTCATTGACATTATTTTAGGTTTCAGTTTTCACTTATAAAGTCACCACTAAGGGCTTCTTTAAGAAAGTGGTAATACATTTATATAATGCATGTATATTATGCAGTATGTAAAAAAAAATGCAATATAGCTTCAATTTTCTTTCTTACATTACCAGCACACTGCCGAGGAGTCTCTTTTATGCAGCATAAACACAATTGCAGAGATCTGTCAGAATGTGAGATGTACCTGCATTGGCTAAGGTAATAAAAGAGCCCTAAACAACACAAATCTCTTAAACATGTCTGTGTAGGTATCTATTTTGACCTATTCAGCCATCCAAAAAATCCTATTTATGTAAATAATATTATAAATAATAAAGTACTGGTATTAATCTGCTTTCTTTTTCTACATCTGTACACATCAGTCCTCCCTACAGCTCCTCTTAGCCATGAATTTTTGTTACACATGGGGACAGTCTTTATCTGTCCAGCCTCCAAATACACAAAAACACACACACAAATGTCTCAGTACATTAGTGTATGTTTTTTGAATGGGTTACAAAGGCGTTAAAGACGGATGGAACAACTGCTCTCTCTCTTCAGATCTCCTCAATAGGTAGTCATCCATCAGAGCCTTCCACTCCAGCAAGTATCACTCAATACCTCTGTGGTGCTGAGACCAAACAGGTACTGCATCACCGTCTGCCTTTTAATTCACCTTAGCAGACTTACTGTCAAGGTTCTTTATCAGGTTATCACATGGATGAAGAAATTGTGACTGTGAAAAATTCTACTAACCCAGTTTGAGTTTAAGTTTTCTGTCAGCCCATCACTGAGCACTGCATAAACATCCATGGGTGGGTGATTAGGAAAAATCCTGGCTTGATTGTTAGCACAGACTGGGTAAACACACCTCATCACATATGTTGTTCTAAATTTGGCCTGCGGCAGCCCCGGGAGGCCGAACAGTGGATTTTGGACCAAATTCCTCAATACCAACAGTAAGCTAGTGTCAACACAGATCTGGAGTTGTGTGTAACTACACTTAAACACTAAAACTGTGCTTAGGCTTAGACTTTCATTTAAGTGCAAACTAAACGCAAATTACTACAGTTTATTGTTCACAATATCAAAACCAAAAATTTACCACTACTATAGCTCAAACTTTCCTGCTTTATTCAGAAATGCCTGCCTAGGCAAACAACACACATGTGAGGTTTACAATTAACGATATGCTCCATTCTCTTCTAATAATGATCAATATTTTATTTAATTGTGTATATGAAAGATCTTGCTGATACATACGGCTATCACCTAGTGCCGAGCATTAGAACACTTTTCATCTCATTGTTTTTTCTAAAACGCTTAAAAAACCCACTGTACACTACTAAAAACCAAAAACAGCAATAAAAGAGAGAGAATATTGCACTTAATTATACTGGGTGGTCACTAAAACCCTGGCGAAATATACAGAAAATACCAGTGCTGTTTTGTATTAACTACAAATAAGCAACTGTTCGCTAACAAGTTTGTCCACCGAAAAGGTGATGCTATGTTATAACACCTTGTTTCTGCTGCCTCCAGGTGGCCAAAATGTAACCCAGGTTTAATTACCTTTTTTGTGAGGCTCACTCGTCACATTCCTTGTTTCTTGATATAAATCCATTAATTCATCATCAACATCCAATGACGTGTTAACATTGTTATACATTTTACCTCTGTTATGCTGCATTTACTTGTAAGGTTGCTGACATCACCTACAGTTAAGTGATAGCAGCACACATGCACTGCAAACTCTCAAAGTAAAGCAGTAGTGAGTGTGAATTTACAGTGAACAGTTTTTTCCCACAGACCATCCTGAATACTCAGCACTGCCAGCCTTCCTTTTGGCTGCTGGGTCAGTGTATGTTCTCTCATTCATGCACTTTGTACAGCATCTTCCCATGGTACAATGAGCTCTACAGAGTAAACAAAACACAGAAAGTAACACTACAATAGCGGGTCAGCTCTGATGAGACTGGACTCTCCTGGGCTACATCTGCTTTTCCTTAGCTTGTGCTTCTTCAGTAATCAGTCTTAATCTCACTTCCTCCTTATTTTTTTGATGCAAAGGATTTTTTCTCCTTTTAAACCATCCAGGTTAAACTTTTGGACTCTTAACAAATATGAAAATGAGCATTTTTTATAGTATAGTATAATTTATTCATGTATGTGGAGATAAACACAAACAAGGTCAGAGTCTCACTGGGATTGGCTGCACTGTTGGTTTTACAAAATAAAGCACTGTGCCAGAGGTCACATTAGTAAAATCTATTAGAGTAAATACTATAGAAATGTAAATATACATTATATACACAATAAAAAGAGAAAACAAGAGGGAGACAGAGAGAGAGACCTTAATAGTAATATTAAGGTTAAAGATCTCTACATCAGTTTTCCCTTTGTTTTTTCTGTACTTTTGCCCAGAACTCCAGCGCTCAGTTATGAAGCCAAATGTACTGACCTTGAAAAGGAGCAGATTTCTATCATAGTACACATACTGTAGTTTCATTATAATATATTGTTCTGCCCTATGCCACGAGGTGTTGTAGAGTAATGTGATCTGACTGCTGATGATGTGCGTTTAGGCTTTTAACATCCTGTGATTAGCATAAATTACACTGTATAGTTAAACTCTACCATGGATAGCATAAATCATATGATGATGTGTCCCTGAGGTATTAGTCATGTTTACATGTCAGTGTCTTTCTTTTCTTGCTCAGTCACACAGCCTCCTCACAGCAATACAAACTGAAATAGTACTTTGCCTCGTCCCACTGAGCCTGTCGCAGACATCGGTTTCAATTGTTTCTAGCCTGAATCCATTATCTTGTTTGTGAAGGCTCCTGTATTTGTGATGAGGTTTCCTCAAGACTTTTGTGAACTAGATGAATGGAGGTCTGGATATGCAAGACAACAGTTTTTTGTGTTTAGCACATCCTCACACATCCTCTGTCAATCAACCAGTTTGAACAGTGTCAGTTTGAAACATCAGACAAACTAAAATAAGATGCCTCCGTCAGCTGTCAGTAAAGTTAACCTGACAATGACAAAGCTTGATTGTAGCTGAGTGGGTGTCTAACTTGAGATAACACCTTAATTATTAATCATTATTTTTTAATGTAAGGCAATTCTTCATGATCAGAAATTAATTCTATTAGGATCTCTCAGATTTTATTGTTAAACCTGTCAACCTGAAATAATTATAATAATTGAATAATAGTTAATCTGCAGACATGTCTATTAGTTCTTTTGCTATTTTGATCCAGATTGAAAATATTATAATATATAACAATTATTAGATGGATTGAATTGTTCCCAGAGGATGAATACTTTGAATGACTATTGGTGGTCCACTGACTTTAAGGTTGATATTTTTTTTTTTTTTTATAGAAATGTCTGAATCACTTGTAATAAATTTAGAAATCTTTCCCCCAGTACCACCAATTAGAAACTTTCAGAAACAATTAAAACATTTGAAGTTAGCAAACTGAGAGTAGCAATTAGTGTAAAACACTACTGTCCTTTAAGACGGCCTCAATAGTCTGCAGACCCCTAGTTATGTTTTATGTTGTGACGCTGTCTTAACTCTTTGTGAGAGACTTTTGTTTCTGTTTCAATTCGGTGATGTACTTGGTTTACCGCAAATTTAATCTTTCTGCTGTTTAAGTCAGCTTTAATTCCTTGGCTAGACAAAATAAATTGCATTTACTGTCTAGTATTTCAAAACAATGCTCACTGAGGTTGGGTTTGTCCCAGACGTTGCCTCACTTGAATGACTAAGATACTGATTGCACCCCCTATATCACACACACACTTTTACTATTTCTGTATTTTAAGGGATCATACTACACAGTATATGCTACGTTTTGTTTTAAGGGACTTACACTGTGTCCACATCTACAGGTACTTAACAGAACTTGTATACAAAGTACCTAATGTAGCCATACACATATAAACAACAGTAAGGGATTGCATGACTCAATATTTGAGAAAGATCTTTGACATAATTCAGTTTATTTAAATTAATAAACTGAAGAAAATCACATTGGCTGGATAAATTACCATCTTTTGTAAGAACCAAATGTTACAACACAGCCATGAACCCTAAGACCCTCTCAGAGCTCATTTAGATCACCGTAATCTGAATGTTATTGCAGGTATCAATGAAGGACTTTTACAGCCACAGTTTGAGACGCTCTGTGACAAGCTGGTGCCGCCATGTCAGAATAATAGTCAGCGGAAGGTGTAATTCTTAAGGGTGCTGTCTGTTCTCCTTAGTAGCCATAGGGATGTTGTTGTGTGTATCTGTGTGTAGATTTTGAGTAGATAGTGGGTCATGTACATGTATCTGTTGTGTTTTGTGTTGGCATATATATGCATTTTTGGGTCTGGTACCTAATCAGAGAAGAACACTGCTCTCCACAGGGACTGTTCGTGTAATTCCTACTGAAATGAAAAGTTGTCTTTTTTTTAAGGATATTCAGCCTAAAGGAGAGAAAATTACAAAGCTATTTCCAGTTGATTGCCTCTGCATTGCTATATTTCTGCCAAAAGTCTTTCTTCCACTACTAGGCAAAAGCACTGAGCAGAAGAGATGGAGGAGAAATGATGATCTCCTGCTGGTGCTGTTGTATGAATGTTTTATACGGAAGGATGAAAAAGAGATGAAGCCCCACTCAACCTCGTGTTTATATTATTTTAGAATACTGTTTTCAGCTATAGTCAAAGTTTTAACCTCTATTAAATCTAACTGGAATTAATATCCTCATTTCCAGACAGTGTGAGTGTCCTGTGTACACAGCGTACACTGCATTTTGCGTAATTTCATGCTGTAAGTGCTGGTGTAAGTAATAATGATGATAATGTTTCAAATAGTAGTTAATTTTCTCTAATTGTTTCAAATGGCAGTTGTGAATAACCTTGCATTCCTGACAAATGAGGTGGAAACTACAAATCTGCTGATTCAGTCCCCTATAGAGATGCTCTGGAGTAGTGCTCTTGGGTAAAGTTGCTGTCTTGCAAACTGAATGATTAAAAAATAGGAGATTTGTATAATAGATCTCTAAGGATGGAATAATGTGTGAAATGTAAAGTCATACAGTGGGGACAAAGTTTTACAGCAAGAAGCATCACCCCCAGCCATGTTTAAAGATATTTAAATTACTCTGTTTTGAAGGAGGGATGCAGTAGTTGGTGTCTCTAAATTGCCCATAGGTGTGAATGTTTGTCAGCCCTGTGACAGACTGACGACCTGTCCAGGGCGTACCTCATCTCTTGCCTTTAAAATTACTTTCCCCCTCCTCCCTTACGGAAAAACCCAGAATGCATGCAAATAATTTTCAAAAGCTTAGGTGAGATGTCTTCTTTTTCAATGTGAAGTCCATTCTCAGCATACGTTGTATATTGGAGAGAAGATGACTGCTCCAGCAACTTTATTGTGTAACTAAGATTTTGATGGAGGTCATCACACATGCATTATGTTAATAATCATAAGCCTAAACTTTATTTGTATATTGATACTTTATAATGTTTGTATTGCATTTTGTGTCTATGTTACTCCGTTTTGTTATATAGAAGATTTTGGACACAGTTTTGATTTATATACTCTTTATAATATATCATTAGGTGTCAAAAATTACGCATGGATATTATTTGGAGCATTTGTATTTACTGTAATATCATAACAAACATCTGAAAGGCTAAAACATAGCAGAGCATAGCAAGGCAGAGAGAGGGAAAGCTAGATTCATTTTGAATCTCTACCTCATGCTGAAGTAGCATATTGAAGCTTTAGCTTTTCTTCATATTTAGTGATTGTGATGGACTCAGGTATCCTTATATCTTCTTAATAATGTTACTGATTGAGGATTAGTTTAGTGCACGGTCATCGTCTCTTCAAGTGGATGTCAACACAGTAGCACTTTCATTCTCCCCCACACTGAAATATTGCTTGCATTAACTGTAAAACACATCTAATTTGCCCACAGGCAGGGCCCGAGGTAAGGCACCGCCTCTAGTCAAAAAGCAGAGATGTGAGCAAAGGACAGAAGAGGAGCAGTGGGAAGACCTGTATTAGGTTCACAGCTTCCTGCCTGCCACAGTTTGTGGGCTCAGTGTGCAGATAATTAAGGTTGAGGGTGGACAGCTCCCCACAGTGCCAGTGTGCCTTGATCATGCAGAGCTGCAGACCTGGGCTATTCATTTTCACAAAGAGGTAACACAGCAGAAGCTAGGCAAGAGTCGCTGGGGAGCTCTATAGGGAGCTGAGCTGTATGATGGCACAAATAGGAAGGCTGTGAAGATGGAGCAATGGAACACTTTATTTACTCTTTTCATTTCAGGGGGTAGAATGGCAGCAAAAGACCCCATCACTCACTTTTCAACAGAGTAGCACCTAATTTTATGCAACTTTGGAGGTTTGTTTCAAGCTGTGAAGCTGTCCCAGCTGCCACAAAGATATTTAGTTGAAGTGCCCTTTTTTCTGTCTGCTGTCATTATTATGGTTTGACGAAATCCCCTCCACTTCTCTTTGTTCCCACTCACTTTTTACTGTTTATGCTGTCCACACCCGCTGTCTGTACTGTGCTCCTGTCTCGAGTTTGATGTTTCATTAGCTTTTTTGTGCATTAGAATACCTGGGGGCATCTATAGTGAAGTGGTCGGGTAACTACGGGAGTGGGAGTTATGAAGCCAGATGGATATGAATGTGAGAGTCCTCATTGTTCTTGCCTGAAAACTCCAGGCCCTGCTGCTGCTGAGCTCAGTCCTCCTCGCTTCCTCTGCAGCACTTCTCATATCCTCAACTGAGGGAGTCCTCTTTATTTCCAGCATCTGTGCTGTGATGAGAAACACCAGCTAACTAGGCCACTGCATAATAAGCAAGAGTAGCAGCAAAGTAAAATGACTAAAAAAAGAAAAGAGAGGAAAAGAATCAGTGCATGGAGGGAAAGCGTACCCAACATGTAGCTGCTGACAAAAGTAATTCAGCAAGCAAATATTGTCCGTATTCCTTTAGTTCAGATGTATTCATTTATTATTGATTACCTTTACCTATGGCTTCTGCAAAGGTGCATCAGAGTTCATATCTCACTTCGACAGTGAAGCCCCTGAGCTATACTGTCATGTGACTGATGATTCACCTTGCCAACTTTTCATTTGCTGTGCGTGCCAGTTGCAGTCCTGGGATCCCTTCTGGTGCTGCAACATTTCTGTGATACTCAGCATTTTAGCACTTGATTTACTTTGTCAACAACTTCATTATTGTCTTGTGGCAGACTTGGGAGTTTTCACGACTTCTCTTTGATGCTTTTTACGCTAGTTCTTTCTTGCATCATATGATCTGCATTCTCTGATTCATCTGTATTTCTAGTGTGTTTGTAGTGGCTATAATAAATTTTTATAACAATGTCTGAAATGACATTGTGAACATTGTGTTACAAAGTAAAGTAGATCACTTTAAGAGAACTATCAACCCTGAGCTTTGTGGAGCTTTTTTAGCTTAAGCGCTTGTAAACCATATGCTCTGTAATGGCTGGATGTCAAATCAAAAAAAATGAAATTTTATTTACAGTATATCCTAGTTTTACAAATCAAAAATTACAGTCTGTCACCTTCTGATACAAAGACTTGAAGTCATTACATCGCATCCAGGTTAGCCTCTGTTCCATTAGCATCATCAGCCTAATGTCCTCCTCCATTAAGCCTTTCTTTCAACGTTCTTATCCAGATTGGTCGTTAATGCATTCCTTCTTTTCATATCGTAAGGCATAAACTACAGCCACTACAGAACAAGCTAGTTTTTAAGCATCTGAAAAACTACAGCTGTCATGAAGCAAATCTGCAAGTGTAGCAGGGCAAGTACTTGTGCAATTGTAACATGGTTTTCATAAAACTATATAATATAATATATAAATATATCTACTGCGTTCGGTTGTCTTTGTGCTCCTCTTTGTTATTACACTCATGTCTGAGTGTGAACCTGAACCACTGTGAACCCTCAAATGCTTCACCTGTCTAAGTCACGCAACATACTGTTTAATTCTAAAGGAGATTTTTAGTTATCAGTGATGTTGGAATGATGTTTTCTTATTCAACACAACCTAGAAGTTCCATTTTCACTTTGACTCTCTCTATGACAATGTTGTGTTGTTTCTATTGCTGCACCAAAAGCCAGAGAAATCCTCTATTACAGGCTTAGACACACATAACTGACACTTTCTTTTTATCTTTCTAGTGTGGAGCATGACTTTCGTCTGCAGGAGGGACAAGTGGTACGCACCTGGAAGGTGGGCGACCCTCCTGAGGGCTTGCCACAGCCCGCCACGCCCCAGCCCGCCACACTTCAACAACAAGACTCCCCTCAACTGGTGCAACCACCTGCCACCAACAAGAAGAACAGGAAGAAATGCTTCTGGTTCCTCTGAATTGTAATGGATGAGAGACAAGAGACATTTTGATACTGTCATGCACTGCATTCACTTCTTTATAAAAAAAATACTACTGTCAAACAACAACAAATGTGGAAGAAAGTGGAGAATTAAAATGCAAACATAAAACTGGGGGAGAAGAAGAGCTACAGAGTTTATCGGTTGCCGTTGTTGGAGTTGATAAGAGTGGTTTGACTGCACATGTTA
>OMLM01020079.1:8549-19510 GCA_900302695.1 Helostoma temminkii | reverse complement strand
AGAGAAAGGAAGCGTGTTTGTTGGTGTGTATGGTGATGACAGCTCTGCTTTAGAGGAGAAGAGGGAGAGGGAGGAAAAATGTCTGTGGTGTGTGTGTGTGTGTGTGTGTGTGTGTGTGTGTGTGTGTGTGTGTGTGTGTGTGTGTAGCTGGACTGTGGCATCCATCCCGGTCTGGAAGGAATGGACGCTCTGCCGTACATCGACCTGATTGATCCAGCTGAGATCGACCTGCTGCTCATCAGCCAGTAAGTTCAGAAAGTTTATTCATCATCGCACACTGATACTGACACACTGCTCTGTACGTGTATGTCAGCATTTCCACTGTTTCGCTCGCTCCTCAGCTTCCACCTGGACCACTGTGGAGCTCTGCCCTGGTTCCTGCAGAAGACCAGCTTCAAGGGACGGACGTTCATGACTCACGCCACCAAGGCCATCTACCGCTGGCTGCTGTCCGACTACGTCAAAGTCAGGTAGGAGCTGTCTCACCTGACAGTGAAGTCACACTGTCGAGGTTTGTCTTCATCATCGTTAATTATAACATTTTCTCATTGGATTTGGTTTAAAGATCAGGTTTTTATGTCGGTGAACGTTTACATCCTGTTTGAAATGACATAAAGCCTCACGATCATAACTGTGTAAACCATTTTAAAATAATATTACACAGAATAAGAATCTGAGTCATCGTACAACATAAATATTTGAACATGGACAGTTTATGTAAATGTTTTTTCTAAAAATGTCCACGTTGGTGTCGACCTGGTTAAAATCTGAGATCAACGACTTTCCTCACTAAACTATTTGACTTTATAAGGTTGTGTGGACATCACCAGGTAAAGACACCAGGGACACAAACAAGCCTGAAGCATGTGACTTTAGGTCAAAGCAGATGTTACTGGTCTCTGCTGGATGGTGTGAGGGAGTTTGGTGTCATGTGGTGTTTCACTGAGCTTGATGTTGCAGTAACATCTCAGCGGACGACATGCTGTACACTGAGACGGACCTGGAGGAGAGCATGGAGAAGATCGAGACCATCAACTTCCACGAGGTGAAGGAAGTGGCCGGCATCAAGTTCTGGTGTTACCACGCTGGACACGTCCTCGGAGCCGCCATGTTCATGATCGAGATCGCCGGCGTCAAGGTAACAGACACTTTTATCCACATCCTGGTCTGTCAGCAGCAGTCAGACAGTCAGAGCAGATTCACTGTGTTAAAGTTATCATTTATTTACTAATATGATTCTGTGTGTGTGTGTGTGTGTGTGTGTGTGTGTGTGCGCGCGCGCGCGCAGCTGCTGTACACAGGAGACTTCTCCCGTCAGGAGGACAGACATCTGATGGCAGCAGAGATTCCCAGTGTGAAACCAGACATCCTCATTACTGTGAGTTACAGTGATCCACTCTGAATAAACTGATTCCTTTACTAGTGTGTGTGTGTGTGTGTGTGTGTGTGTGTGTGTGTAAATCTCTAAAAACACCTCACATGTCTGTGGTTTAAAACCTGAGCATCAGTTATTGTGACATATCACAGTAGCTGCAATAAAACATGAAGCTTATTAATGATATTAATGGTTTAAAGAGTAAAACTTATCCATCACTGCTTCTTCAGATGACACAGTCACTAACAACCAAAGAAAAACTATTAAATAAATACATCAGCTCTGTTCATGCTTAGACCAAAAAGTCTCTGAACAGCAGGAAGTTGTTCTCACATGGAGGACGTGAATTAATTGTTGTTTTCTCTCCGTGCGTCAGGAGTCGACGTACGGGACTCACATCCACGAGAAGCGAGAGGAGCGAGAGGCTCGTTTCTGTAACACCGTCCACGACATCGTGAACCGGGAGGGACGGTGTCTGATCCCCGTCTTCGCTCTGGGACGAGCTCAGGAGCTGCTGCTCATCCTGGGTGAGATGACTGGACGCAGTCGGCCTGTCTCGCTCTGTTCCTGTCAGAAATGCTCTTTAACCAGACGCACTTATCAGTAATAACTAACTTTCTTCAAATATGTTGTTGATTTATCAGAATAAACCCTTTCAGCCTGCGTCCACCATAGTGTTGAAGCAGAGTTGCATGTTTTGGTCCAGTGATCTGCACTGGATGCAAACGTTCTGTGGCTTAGGGTTTAGCAGATGCTAACTCGTTAGCTTAATAATAAGCTTTTTTATAGAGCACTTTACCAAACTGTTACAAAGTGCTTCACAAGATCATAACTAATGGCGTAACAACAATAACTGAGTTTGTCACCTCTAGTTTTTAGCTGAGCCTCTATCTGAGGAGCTCAGGCTCATATGGTGCTAACAGATCAGATAAATAGTTTGGAGAGAGACCATGTAGGGCTTTAAAAGTCAGTAGTAAAATTTTAAAATGAATTCTAAAACACCAGTGGGAGCCAGTGTGAAGAGGCTGAGACAGGTGTGATCACTTCTTCTAGTTAAGAGTCTCTTCTGTACAATGTGGAGTCGACTGATGAATTTTTGACTGAGGCAGGTAAAGAAGCTGTTAGTTGTCAAGGTGTGAGGAAACTTCATCTTAATGATGTTTTAGCAGCTTTTATGTCAGAGCTGATTTTAATTTATCAATTTGTCCTAATGTTCTGAACTACCACATCACTTCCTGTCCCGACGCCTCACTTCCCTCATTGAACCACACACTGTGTGTGTCTGAACCAGATGAGTACTGGCAGAACCACCCAGAGCTCCACGACATCCCCATCTACTACGCCTCGTCTCTGGCCAGGAAGTGCATGGCCGTCTACCAAACCTACATCAACGCCATGAACGACAAGATCCGGAAGGCGATCAACATCAACAACCCCTTCGTCTTCAAGCACATCAGCAACCTCAAGGTCGGTGCCTGCGCTGAGAAAACTCGCAGCCCGGTTGTGTTTTCATCCAGCGCGTACGTTTTACATCCTGTGTGTTTCAGAGCATGGATCACTTCGACGACATCGGCCCCAGCGTGGTGATGGCGTCTCCTGGCATGATGCAGAGCGGCTTGTCCAGAGAGCTGTTCGAGAGCTGGTGCACCGACAAGAGGAACGGGGTCATCATCGCTGGATACTGTGTGGAGGGAACGCTCGCCAAGGTGAGTCCAGCCCAGAGAGACTGAATTGGGGCTAATGAGGGTAAAAAGAGAAATGACTCGGTTTCATGTTTGGTTCAGCACATCATGACCGAGCCCGACGAGATCACCACCATGTCGGGTCAGAAGCTGCCTCTGAAGATGTCTGTGGACTACATCTCCTTCTCTGCTCACACCGACTACCAGCAGACCAGCGAGTTCATCCGAGCACTCAAACCTCCGCACGTGGTAACTGCATGACCAACACACCTGTCTGCACATGTTGTCACTGTATCACCTGACATGCTGAGCGTGTAAAGGACCAGTTCACAGTTTTCCAGTCTGTCCTAAAATGGCTCTGGAGGATGTTCACTTAATTTAAATGGTTGTGGCTGTTTTTAGCAGTTTCATGTCTAGTGTTTTTTCTGGTGGTATTAATACAATGATGATTCAATTCACCACCGAGAAAATGTCTGGAGATAAACTGTGAACATCATCATTAACCTAGATTCACTCAGATTTCTGTGTCCTCAGATTCTGGTCCACGGGGAGCAGAACGAGATGGCCCGTCTGAAGGCGGCCCTGATCCGTGAGTACGAAGACAACGACGAGGTCCACATCGAAGTCCACAACCCGCGAAACACTGAGGCCGTCACACTGAACTTCAGAGGAGAGAAACTGGCGAAGGTTCGTCTGAAACACAGAAAACTCAGTGTTGTGTTTCTCTCTGAGGTTTTTAACTCCCAGCATGCTCTGCTGCAGGTGATGGGCTCTCTGGCTGACAAGAAGTGTGCTCAGGGTCAGAGGGTCTCCGGGATCCTGGTCAAAAGAAACTTCAACTATCACATCCTGACGCCCTCCGACCTCTCCAGTCAGTACCTCTTCCTCCCTCAGTCACTCAGAGTCATGAAGGGATAAACAGTCTGTGGTAGTAATACTCTAAGATCAGTGACAGTCTGGATCGGTGCAGTACTCATTTTCTGAAATCCACATTTGACTCAAAATAAAAAGGTTCTGTTCCTCGACCAATTGGATGTAAATCGTGGTCTCGTCTGAAAAGTACCGTACAGTGAAAAAGTATTAGCTCCTTCGTTCCTGATTGGTTTATTTTTTGCATATTTCCAGCACAGCAAACAGAGTGAATTCAAAATGCAGTTTTTAAATGATGATTTCATTTATTAAGGGAAAAAATCAAGAACAGATGAGAAACAAAGTAATTGTCTCAGTCTGACAATGGTTTCAAGGCCATTTTAAAAGCTTTTGGCTCCAGTGAACCACAGTGAGAGACATTATCCACAAACTGAGAAAACTGGTAACAGTGGTGAACCTTCCCAGGAGTGTCTGACCTACCGACATTACTCTAAGAGCACAACAACAACTCATGCAGGACGTCAGAACAGAACCAGAACATCTAAAGAACTGCAGGCCTCACTGCCTCAGTTAAGCTCAGTGTTCATGACACTGAGAATCAGAAACAGACTGAGCTAAAATGGCCTCATGGGACAGTTCCAAGCTGAAAGACACTGCTGACCAAAAACAACACAAAGCCTCGTCTCACATCTGCTGAAAATATCTTGATTATCACCCAGACTTCTGTGGACTGGTGAGACAGAAGCTGAACTTTCTGGAAGGTGTGTGTCCTGTTACATCTGCAGTAAAACTAACAGTGTTTCATAAACAGGTCATATCAACAGTCAGTCATGGTGGTAGTGTGATGGTTTGGGGCTCTGCAGCTTCAGGACCTGGACGACTTGTCAGAACTGGTGGAACCATGAATTCTGACTCTACCAGAAAATCCCGAAGGAGAATCTCCAACCATCCATGAACCATCCAACGGACCTTAAGCTCAAGAACACTTGGGTTCTGCAGCAGGACAATGATCTGAAACACGCCGGCAGCTCCACCTCTGAATGGATCAACAAAAACTAAACCTGACGCAGTCAGAGAGGCCTCGTCAAAGTCCGGATTTAAATCAGACTGAGATGCTGTGTCCTGACCTTAAACAGGACGTTGATGCTGGAAAACCCTCAGATGTGTCTGAATTAAAACTATTCTGCAGGAGGAGAAGGACAGAACTCCTCCACAGTGATGAGAGACTCAGTGTCTGTTTCACCCTGGGCAACAATAACTGTGATCAGGTGTTTGTGAAAACAACCAGTTGTTATTTTTAAGGGACAATAACTTTTTCACAGGAGCAGGCAGCTTTGGAGCTTTTTCCCTTAATAAATGAAACCATCATGGGCAGAACTCTGTAAGGCCTGTAGGATTAGTTACTGAGTGGGTGAGCATGTCACGGCTGACGCTTGGTAAACTAACACTGCACACACCTGCAGTTCGATAGAGAAACCTCACAGCTAGAGAAGTAAATGGTCAGTTTATTAGGAACACAAACACCTAAGTCTCATGAAGCTGATTCTGTTCAGTTGTGCAGTGGATACTGAAGTGTGTGTGTTTATCAGCCTCCCTGTGAGGAATACGTGAACACAATCACAGTCAGACTGATTCTGTTTTCCTCCTGTGTGTGTCCAGACTACACTGACCTGTCCATGGGCACAGTGACGCAGACTCAGGCCATCCCGTACACCGGACCCATCTCTCTGCTGGTCAGTCAGCTGCGGAACCTTGCAGGTGGGTCAACACCAGCACCACCAGCTCACCTGAACTGTGTTTACTGTGTCTTCAAGTGTGAGCCAGACCAGAGTTTATAATCTAGTTTCTTCAGGTTCAAAGTTCTGATGATTCTGTTGATGGTTTGTGTGTCAGTGACATGTGTCCAGCTCCAGTGTGAATACATGAGCAGGGTTAAAGTTCTGATGCCTCTGGACGGTTTGTCAGCCTCTGATGGACTCATTTTGTGAATCCTTTATATAATTGAGAAATAACAGAGGCCCAGGAGCGGAGCCCTGAGGTACTGTTCCTGATGGGTTTAACCCAAACAGTGAGTGAGTTTTTCTGTGGTTGATGTTTTATTGTTACCACCTGTGAGGAGCAGACACTGAATGGTGACCACAGAAGTGAGACCACATGAATCCCGATCTGACCTCTCTGACATCAGATGCAGCAGTTCCAGTCCCACACATGGAAGTGGACCAGATCGGAAATGATCATAAAATGTGAACGAAGTCTTTGTATTAATGAGCTGTTTGTTTTCAGGAGACGTGGAGCAGGTGGAGGGAGCAGAGAAGATCACGGTCAGGATCTTTAAGAACATTACTCTGGTGCATGAAGCTGGGATGGTTCTACTGGAGGTCAGAAACACAAACAGTCCGTCCACCAATCAGCGCCTCTGTGTGGTTCTGTCTCTGAACGTCTGATGTTCTCGTTTCAGTGGATCGCCAACCCGCTCAACGACATGTACGCTGACGCCATCACTACAGTGGTTCTGGAGGTCCAGTCCAACCCCACTGCTCAGAAGTGTCAGTAAACGCAGCACAGCAACCTGAAGTTTGATTCCTGAGCTCAGCACAAACACTAATAACTTCTGCGTTTGTTTCAGTTCTCGAAGGCAAGAAGGAAACGTTCGACATGGACATGTTTGTGGAGAGACTGGCGCTCATGCTGCAGTGAGTACTGAACACTGAGTGCACGTTTGTTTTGCTCCACTTCCAGCGCCAGTCGGGTGGAGTCTGTAGAAATACAGCAACAATTAGCAGAGACAGCTCAGTTTATTATCAAACGCCTGGTGAAACCTTGATTTCAAATTAAAAGATTAGAATTTTATTGTTTTGTTCAATGTGTGTGAATATCCGACTGGGATATAAAGTATCTACCCATCAATCAATCAATCAATCAATCTTTGGATTCTCTTCTTTTAAACCAGATGATAGTAGCAAATGTAATTCAGCTGCCTCCAAAGTCTCTACCACAGTAGAATAATCTGATTTTCTGTTGCAGCGACATGTTCGGGGACGACTGTGTGAATTTCAAAGACAATAAAAACATGAGTGTAACGGTGGACGGAGTCACGGCGTTCGTTGACCCAAAGACCAGAGTGAGTACAGCACCTGGACGGAGACGTCCTGACTCTTGATTTGTTCGATTAGTTCAACATGTTTCTGACCTAGAGGCAGCAGGACGCTGAACGTCAGTCTGAATAAACTGCAGGGTGTTGAGGGAACATGTCAGACAGAGAAACTGTTTCTTCACTTCAGTGAACTGGTCCCAGTCGTTTTTCTCCAGTCGTAATACAGAAATCTGTTTTTCATAAAGACGGATCAGGTAGAGCACATGTGCAAGACTGGAGTCTGCAGACAGAGAAGGTAGTGAAGTCAAGAGTAGGACAGTGATTCAATTTAGTATATTTATACAGCACCACATCACAATAGACGTCATCTCAAGGTTCTTACGGAAGTTAACAATTCAACTGTATGGGATTATATAGAAAACCCAACAGATCCACTGAGCAGCACCAGGAGACAGCGAAGAGGAAACTTCCAGCAGAACCAGGATCAGGCAACCGAGGCAGTTGGTCTTGATCGGTTGGGCTGAGTGGGAAAAAAAGAAAAGAAATTGACAACAACTGGTTCAGAGTCACCTGAGCCAGCTCTAACTATAAGCTTTATCAAACAGGAAAGTCTTAAGTCTAGTCTTAAAGTAGAGACAGTGTCTGCTTCCCGAACATGAGCTGGGAGCTGGTTCCACAGGAGAGGAGCTTGATAGCTAAAGGCTCTGCCTCCCATTCTACATTTGAAATAATCTGGTAATCAGATTACATGTGTATTTACAGTAATCAGATTACTACAGTAGTGTAATATGGCTGACCTCTGTCCTGTTCTCCAGTCTGTCACCTGTGCAGAGGACGAGTCTCTGAGGGAGATGGTGGAGGTCGCCGTCCATCGTCTCTACGACGCCCTCAGCCCCACCTTCTGACTGACCACGCCCACTTTGTGATGTCACCAGAGAGCCAATGACGACCTGATGTTTTACTGTTTGCCTTTACTTTAGCTCTTAATAATCCAGTATAACCAGTATATAAACACGTCCAGACTGCACCAGACGGAGAAGTTAAAGAGAAGACGTTAGACAGTAAATACTGAGGTGACATCTGCTCATACTGCTGTTATTAATGTTTATATGCTGATTATCAGTAATAATACGTTTTCCCGCCTTCTTGAACAAAGACACACTCTTTGTTGGAAACATGGTTCCAAAGGAATCCGCTTCAGACCGACCTGTTTCAGCTTTTTCTACTTGAATCTTTTCGTAGTAAATTCTTTTTCTTAATGGAAAAAATAAACATTTCACCAGTGAAGAGTTTGTGGTCGAGTGCGTTTGATTCAACATGAACATTTCCTGTATTTTTAGCGACACGGAGAAGCTGAGTCACTTTAGGTTCTTTAAATCACATTTTCCTTCCCGTCGTAACTGTAGCCACAAAACGTTTGCATAGTTTCAGCAAACGCTCGTAAGAAAATGTGTTCAATGATTAATTTTTATTAGAGATGTGACAATAAGTGAAAGTAAATAAATAAATAGGCATTAACTTGCTGAACAGTAAAACCTTAGTTCTCTTAAATCACACAGTGCTTTGCAGAACTATTCACACCTCTTGAACTTTTCCAGATTACGGCCACAAACTTGATGTAACATGTTCAGAGGGATATAAACACTTAAAAGATACTGTTTATCAGTTTTCTTCACTGGGACTGTGAGAACATTGTTTTATCTTGAACTGATGTTTAATCTTGTGATGAGCATCACTCAGCAACACCAGGAAAAATAATTCACTAACGTAATAAATATGGTAATATATTACTGAGTAATAACCAGGTAATAGATCCAGACTTGTCATTTCTGTGTAATATCCACAAATACAATGTGACCTGTTTCTATATAGTAATTATTGTATTTACAGCAAGTTTCACTTAAAATTTCAGCTTTTGATTAATGTGTTTTTAACAGGTGTTAAATGTGATTAAAAGTTGAACAAACAGATTCACTACAGACATTCAAACGTTTTATTTTCCCATAACAAACACATTTAAATGATTAATACTCAGTGAACCTTTTGGCAAAGCTTGTTTTGCACATAACACAGAAAAACAGTGCACACGACTCATCACATGTTTAATACATAAAATACTGACTGTAGTGCTTTTGAATACCACAGAGGAAGAGATGGCACAGTGAGCTCATTTAAAAATAAAGAGTCCACCTGCAATAAAATAAAACAGCACAAGACCTCAGCACAAAATATAACACTTAATAAAATATAATCAGACTATTAAAATAAACTCTGTACCAAATAGTTTAAGTTCTCCCAGTGAAACAAGCAAACGGCAGTAAAATCCTCACTTTTTTGACTGAAGTTTGGTTTAAAAGTCAGACTTTGGTATGTAGTTAAAACACTTGATCAACTACACAGGTTTTTGTCACTGTCAAATAGAATGTATGGCGCAAATATGGAAGTCCACCGCTGCCAAGAAGGAAATAAATACATTAAATAACTCCGTCAGTGACAATTTAAAAGTTAAAATCCTGATTTACTGACGACGCATCTCATGTTCAATTATTTCCAATTCCGTTGTAAAATTAAAGCTGGTTTAGATCAACAATTAATCTGCATTTTCCCTGAAGTTTAAAAATGAGTAAATCCTTGAGTCTAAGATAAGTGCATCAAGTCTGTTTACTAGAATCATGAATTTACAACACTCACATTAAAATCTGATCATCGCAGTGTTTGCTGGTGAATGATCAGTGTTGTTGAAAGCTCTAATGTAACTGACTGAAGGAGAATTCACCCACCGAACATGACACAGAAAAACATCCCACCAGGATAAACATGAAGAGTTTTTGCAGCATAAATGTGTATTTATGTAAATTACATCCAGAGTCTTGTGCAGCTCGGTAGGTTGAGCAAGGCACCAACACTGTCGGGGTCCAGCGAGAATTAAAACAGCTGATGTTGAGTCGTAAAACAGATAAAACTGGTAAATTATAAGCTCCTGTCAGTTTTAAATATGACAAAACTGCGTTTTATCACATTACAAAACATGTAATAACTGCATGTTCTATATCTACTCATTGCTTTGTTCTAAATGTGCAGCTTCTAAATGTAAATGTGGAGGCATCAGGCTTTATTCTTTCTGTCGTCAGTGAGCTGAAAGACTAAACATGTTTCTCATACTCATCTCCAACCAAACTCCATTCATATATTTGACATTTTAAGAAAATTTTCATGACGCCAACACAAAAACATGATTTTACAGCCTGATGTGTTAAAGGTAACATGAACATTTATCACGTTTCAGTCTCAGCGTTGGACTGACGCCATGTCTGAAAATCTCAGAGAGAACCTGCTCTCTCTTTGTCACCTGGTGAAAGTCGGATCAGAACCTCTTCTCAATGCTCAGCTGAACCAACAACTGTTTAATACGTGGAGACAATGAGAAACTGGTTTCACATATAAAATGTAACGAGACCTTTACACTCCCTCATCCTCTGGTACCAGTTAGTGGAGAGCTGATAATGTGACTGGTCTGTAACTCTGTGACGTCAATCCCACCTTGGACAGGCTCAAATTCAGTTTTAGACTCTCAGACTGTAAAACCCTCCCTTCCCCACTCAAACAGAACCTCCAGCTCAGCACTGCGTCTCCTTGGTGCTGACCTGGTGCTGTCTCTGCAGCCTGAACAGCAGCTCCCTCTCGGCGCGACTTGTCACGCTTTTCTCCGTCAGGTCCTCGAAGGAGCGCCGGGTCGACCCCCCAGGTCGCCCAAACGCCTCCTGCAGGGTTTCCTCGTCCAGGTGGGAGTCGAGGCTGGGGTCCTCCTGGATGGTGGCCATGCGGGGGCTGTCCAGAGGAGGCAGGCCGTGACAGAAGCCAGGACCAGGATCAGAGCAGGAGACTGGAGGCGTGCTGGTCTGCAGGGGGCTGCATGGCTGGAAGCGCAGGGGTGCAGCGG
>OMLM01020078.1:0-18555 GCA_900302695.1 Helostoma temminkii | reverse complement strand
GTCACAGGGGGTCACAGGGGTCACAGGGGTCACAGGGGATCACAGGGGGTCACAGGGGGACCAGGGGCCACAACAGCAGAGTAAGACCTACAGCAATGCCAATTGTCAATCTTTAAATGTGAGGTTTTTTGAAAAGCCTCCTGCTGACCTGGGCGATCAGGATCCCCACCACCACACCGAGCTGGTGCAGGGTGCCAAAGGCCCCTCGGAGGGGAGTGGGTGACACCTCCCCCACATACATGGGAGTCAGGCCTGTGAAGAGCCCGCAGAACAGACCGATGACCAGACGACCGGCGATCACCATCTCGTAGGAGGAGCAGATGGTGGAGAAGCCCATGAGGAGGCCTCCGATCACCGCCAGAGAGTTGACCAGGAACATGGAGCGACGTCTGGGGAGGAAGAGGAAGAGGAGGAAGATGAAGATGAAGAGGAGGAAAGTTAACAAATCAAAGCCTGATGATCGTAGTCCTTGCAGCAGTTACGTACAAGCTCGGGGTGAACGTTACACAAATATTAAAATTCATAACAGAACCAAACCCTAAAATTAGTACTTTATACTTACAGTAAGGATATAAAAATATATTTGTCCTTAGTTTTCTGTTTTTATTATGTCTTTCATGTCAACTGTTTCAAGTTAAATTTTATTGGACACATTCAGATAAGGAATACAATAGGGGTGTAAAAAAAAAATCCAAAATTACGATATGTTTTGTGGTACTGTATTGTTTTTCAGAAATACTCAGAAATACTTTGATCTTTAACTAATAATTTACACGTAAACGTAATGTGGCAAACAATGGTTCATTTGTGTTAAGATTGAACTAAATGGACATTCTGGCTGCATAAAAAACTGCATATGGTGGTGTTTTCTAAAATTTGTAAAAAATAAAAATAAAAAATGCAGTATGTCTACTAGCTTATATATCGCAAAATACTGAATTTTAACCTCTGTATCTTTCTCTGTGCGCTTATTTCCTGTCTTTTCAAAAGTTACAATGTTAATGCTGATCTCTGGCCTGTGCACAAAGTTTACAGCTAGAGCAGGAGGTGAGAAGCCTTGATCAGCAGAACCACAGGAAGCAGAGACAAACAGCAGGTCTGGCAGAGGTAAAATGTGCTACAACACCTGCTGTTTAATCTGGCAGAAATTAAACTACAATTTGCTGCTGTTCAGTTTGGCTGTTTCCTCTTCCTCCTTATCTACGCTATTGTAAACAGGTGGTACCAGTGCAGAGGTGTCAAAGTATGTTTATATACAGTATGAGACCTGATTATGACTGGGTCATGCTGTTGTAGTGATTGTGACTGTACCCATGTTTGGTAGTAATGACTCTGGCCAAGCAGAGCAGCTGCAGCCTTGCTCACTGTACACGATTATGGTGTGGTTCTGCCTTTAGAAGGAGCACTGAGCAGTAAATGCATCATGTCTCCTTTCATTTCATCAGCTCCATTAAGACAAGGTTGAGTTAGCAGTGTTTCCCGTCACCGGCAGTGTATTATAATTAACTGAGCTGGAACATGACAGATCCTAGATCAGATGATTCTTTGTGAAAATAACCAAATGTACACTATATCCAATTTTCTCTAGTTTATATAAAAAAATACCAAAACAACAACAGTCTGCCCACAGAATTAAAGAAGAAGAAGAAGAAGAAGGATTGAGGTTTGATGTGCAGGATAAAACCCAGAGACAAATGGAGAAATGAAAGACATTAGAGTCACGCTTCATAGACTCCATTAAGACTAATGGCTTGTGGCTGCTCAGCTGAAGCACACAGGAAGTACACAGAGCCATTAAAGCAACAACAGCAAAGAAGCAGTGAAGCTAAATGTTACAAACTTTTTTCAGGTGAACAGAGTTTTCACTTCACATTAGAGAGACAAAAGTTTGCACATGAAATGTAATTTCCTACTGCACCTGCCAAATCTATCAGCCATGACGCCCACGCTGAAGGAGCCCACCATGCCGCCCACGCTGAAGATGGCGACGGCAATGCTCCAGACGATGGTGCAGACCCCCGGGTCGATGGCCTCGTTGTAACGCTCCACCCAGGTGTTGTTGAAGAAAGACCGGAGTTTCTGATAACAGAGAGACATAATCAGGTCTGCACAAGCAGAGTAGAGCCATCTGATCTTAGCTTAGCATGAAGGGAAACATCAGCCTGCCTCTGTCCTGGGACTAGAGTTTGCTTTTAAATTTCCTGTTTGTGTAGATTCAACAAACAAGCTACAATCTGGAAATTGATATGTTTTAAGTGTTGGTAGCCGCACTTCTGCTACCGCTACAGTATTTTGTCTACTGATTAAACTGTTTTTCTAGGACTCTGCGTTAAACAGGCTGAGCACTGTATACATTTATACTAAGAACTGAATCTGATGTTTGTGTTTAAACGCATTTATCCCATCAGCTTACATCTAAAAATGGTCCTGCAACACAGACAATCCTGAGAGAACTGAGATGGAATCGATAGCCCAAATTAAATTCTGCTGTTAGCTCCGGTTACTTCTGTGCATATTTAGGGACACAGAGATAAAAGAGCAGTAATTGCACTTCGCAAAGAAGGCAGAGTCGTGGTTACACATAGCAACCAGGCTTATACGTTGTGCAACACTTAGAGTACAACAACATACTCTTACAGGACATAAGAGGAATGGCACCAGCTTAGGTGAGTATTAGGTTGTCTGTCACTGACTAAAATGTGACTTAACTCATTATCACTGACTACTAACCTCCTCTGGAGCATTGATGACCCCTGTGTTGTAACCAAACTGCAGAGAGCCGATGACGGCGGTGGCCAGAGAGAACAGGAGATAACCTGTTACCTGTTTTTGCTGCAGGGAGGAACAAAGTGAGGAGTGGAACGGAGAGTATGGAGATGAATGTGGAAGAGTAGGGAGGGATCAGAGGAAGGAGAAGAAGAAGAGAGAAAGACATAATAAATATCAAAAATCAAACCTCATAATGGGATTGTCAATACAATAAGCCTGTGATGCTGATGCCAGGCAGGTCAGCGATGGAGATAAACAATACTTTCAGGCATCGATCAGAACATTAATAGACTGATTACACTGAAATCACTGTTACAGCTCCCGAAGGCCACATACTCTAAATAAAGAGTCAAGCATACAGCTAAATATTTTATAACATGAATGTAAACCTCTGCCAAGTGCAGATCAATTGTTTTTATGACTGTGTTTTTCCTTCCTGAACATAAACACGTGAAATTCAATCGTGAAGCTGCAACTGTCCCTGAATCATCTGGGTAATGAAATCAGCTTGAGGTTTAAAGGATCCGTCACAGTGACGTTTCATTATAACATCCTGTCCTTATCTAGTTCTTGTCTTACTGATTTACGTTTTTAATTAGTTTCAGGAAGTTATTTTTATTGTACAAACTGCAAGGTCCACATGGGCAAACGTGTCATTTGATGGTTATTTTGATTAGTTAATTGTAATATTATGCTCTTAAGTTGTACACACACACTGTATTTTCAGGCCTCTCTTGCAAAATAAATGTTGATCTTTTGACAAAGTGGGTGAAAAGACTCCATTTGTTCCAATTTCCTTTATTTCCATCTTACAAAACTGTTTTTGCTTTTTAAATGTCTGACCAAAAAATGTGTTCATTTGTAACTTTGGTTAGTTTGTTAAGCTTTCTGACAAAGTAAAGTAAATCACAGACATGTATTGTTTAAAGTTGGTGTTTATTCATTTAGCTACGAGTTTCTACATTTCTAAGACATAAGGTAGATGAGATATTGGGTGTGTTTAATATTTACTGATAAAAGCAACTTAATATCACTTTCCTGTTTTCGGTAGAGAAACTGTATGTATTTGTAAGAGCTCAGTGACATGTACTGATTAAATGAAGCTTAGTTTGTCTAACAAATTAATTTGATTGATCAGAATTATTTGAATGACAAATGACATTCAAACCGAGTTAAACACTGACACTGATTTAGCTTCTCCAAACTAAGCTGCTACAGTATCTGAGAGCATCGTGACCACTCGTCCTGGACACATCTGGATATTCAGTTAAGGACGAAGTCTCCGCTGATCCCATGTATAAGATTCAGGTCAAACTGGGTCAGAGCAGTAGAAATTAGGCCACTGTGTCTTGTTTCTGCTGATGTTGGTCGGGGATAAAGACACTCACTGCTGACAGAGCAGAACCTGCTGCAGTTATTTGAGGCCTGGCTGGGCCTCAGCTGATCCACTGCCCTTGGTACAACAATAACAGAGCAAGGTCAGGTAATATGAGCATTGACTGCACTTCTTAGGACCCATTTTACTGTGGATGGATGTTGGCTGCGCACAACCAATCAGTGGAAGAGATGGAAGGCTGTACAGGAAATGATATGAAGGTCGAAGTGGAATTATTCAGAGCTCAGGAGGATTTCTGTTACATTCTCATGCAGGCAGAGCTTTGCTGCTTACTGTCAGTGTGTTGTGGTTATTGTGAGCTGAAAACTAAAAAAGTAAACAAATCTAACTATGTTATATATCACTAGCAAGTAGACAGCGAACCAACAAACCATAAAATGAATCACAATGCCTTTTAAATAACTGATAATAGACAAGCAGCTCTCCTGATTTATGAAAAGAATCACTTAGTTACACATTTGAGGTACTTGTACTTTCTATCAGAGGGAAATGTGGTACTTTTCAGATTCGTGTACCACATTATAAATGATAAGACAAATTGAAATGAGCTCCATCTTCAACAACTGCAACAATAAAGCGATGAACACATGAATGCGTCAATAATTACGAGCCTTAATCAGAATATCTTTAAATATTTTCCCTGAGATTACTTTAAGTTTTACCAATATTTTGAAAGCAGAACTTGTACTTACTCAGTATTTTTACACTATATTACTGGCACTACTTCTTTATCTCCCACCATTTCACATACAGAAGCAGCCAAGCTGATTTTATATAAAAAGGCTGAGGTCATGCTGCCTTTAACAAGGAAAAACTAAAATAAATCATGTAATTGCAGAGAGAAAACAAACAACAGCTTCTGTTGCAACCTTTGAAACTATGTTAAAAACTGCTAATGTGCAGCAGGACATTTTAAAACATACTGATTGAATGTTGTGAAACAAATGTTCACTGACACAGATTTTTAAGTTATTTTTGACCAACATTTGCCCTTTAAAAAAGACAAGGTTAGGGCTTGATTAACATTATAGATGTATTTTCACACAGCATAACTAAGCTACATTTATCTGATCAAGGTTGAAAAAAGACTGGCTATATGCTGGAAAAGTCTTGGAAACAGGACCCACTTATTTTATATAGTTTTCTTTCTAGAGAGTTGGATGTGGTGACCACTCAGTTCTGTTGTTCTTGAGCTACGTAAATGGTGATTTAGCATCAATTTTAATCAAATAACATCAGTTAATAATGCCTTTTAAGATGATTTATGCAGCTATTATGGCTGCGTGCCCATTTGAAGAAACATATCACATAAGCTACTTGTGGCTCAGGTCTGTTCATGCCTGACAAAGATTGTTACATCTGTCAGCAGCAGTGTCGTAGTTTACCAGGAACTCAGGTTTTCAGACTGACTTGTTGATGGACTTACTATGTATAGAGGTTGTCTTCACACTGAATATTGCATGATCATAAACATTTAATGAGACAAGTTTTCAACCTTCAAGGTCGTCATGAGGTGAACATGAATCCAGTCCTGCAACCCCCCTGTTTCAAACAACATCCTTTAAAACTTTGTCATTCACTTGCTCAATCAAACCATCTCTCAAGGTTAATGAAATCTGCTCTTTGGCTTTTTCACTGCGTTGCCCAGAGGATTTAGGCGACATTTAAGAGCGATCAATAATCTGACTGGAAGCCGCTGCATCTCTCAGGGTGTGTCTCCAGATGAACAAGCAGTGAGTTCAGCTGCACTTGTTGTGCTTTTAAGTATCTGGTATGGAGACCAGACACAGACTTCTGTCTTTAAAAGGTTCATTATTCTCTGCTTTTAGAGTATTACACTATGTATTAACCAAATTATAACACTTTTGTCTGCTGGATCCTCTAAATGTAGATGTCAAATTGTTAGCTACAGGTGGATTTTTGCCACAAACAATAACAATTATTTTATGCTGCAAGTCCTGCAGTTTAACGAGGGATTGCAAGTGAAAAATCAGTGCAGCAGGAAGGTCTGAAGATGCCTGATGTTATAGTCTCCATCACTCAGTAGCATCTATTTATAGACTTTCCATGCCTGTTCTTTCCAAAGCCAGTTTGAAGGGCTGGTTCACTGGCTTATAAACCCAAACTGAGATTATTATGGGCTTGGGTTTAGACAGTAAGCCTCATCATAATTAAACGTAATTTACGAACTGGCCATTTAACTTATAGAGTGACAAACTGAACGCTTTATAATAAATTTGTTTTTAAACCAATTTTTTCCTGAAATTATAATATAGAAAACTATGTGTAACATTTTTACAACCTCAGGTTAAATTATTATAATCAAAATGTAATTGAAAACATTGAACATAAAGAGAAGAGCCTTATGAGAGCAAAATGAACCTCACTGTCTGCAAAGAGACATCAACACACACACACATCCTGCTACATTTGTCCTGAAATTCCTCTTCCTCTGCATCTCTCTGATCGATCGTGTCCATCTCTGTGTTTTTGTCAAGTCACAGTGACTCAGTGAAATTTATACGTCACATGATGACATTGAAAACATCTCGGGTTAGTATGGATGATGATAGCATGAAGGAAATACTAATTCAGCTGCACTTCAGTTACACATTCATGATTAAAATCAGAATCTTACTTATCTTGAAGTGCCCTTAAAAATCTCTGTTTATTCCTCATTTAGCATAGTTAAAGACCAGCACTGCATTTTTGGTGATAAAACCCTCTGAACAAATACATCTATTGCCAAGTTTATTTTCATACACAAGTAATTTCTCTTGGTGCAAATTAAATTAATTTAACTTAATTTCACAGGCATATATTGGAGTGACAATCCAATCGGTTTCTGAAAAACCAGGACACATTGTCAGCTAGTTACGCTGCAAAACAGTCTGGATGTCCTAAAGACATGGTTTGAAACTTTTAAAGCTTTTATGGGTATATTAGGTTGTATTACGTTAAAATTGCATGTTTAAGTTCACCTAGTTAACAGGACAAAGCTCCGCTGTTGCGGTTTTCCTGCTGCTGTGTCTGTGCTCTCTGTGAGCAGACAGGACAAGGCAAAGCCCTTATGTGTGTCAATGAGACCAGAGATGTTGAATACGACATCCATACGCTGTGTTTACTGTGTTCTTGACAGTTTGTAGACGAACACTGTATCCCATCCTCATGATGCTTCACTTAACCCCAAGTGGGAGTCAGCAAAAAGAAGGGGAGGGGCAAGCACAGCTCAAAACCAGTTGTTCCAGAGACAGGTTCTGAGAGCAAAATTAAATTTTTTTTCAGCGTGAAAAGTTAGATTCATTCTGGGGTGAACTGTTTTTTAAACCTGCCAAAGGGGTATAAGACCTTTAAAATGCAAAATAAATTCTTATTCTTTGAAATAATTAATTTGCTTTTAAAACATATTTTTATGGCTTTCCAACTATAATATTAAAGTTATTGGTACCAAGGTCATGAAATTTGATCAAAAATATCTTTTAATAAATGTAGCAACAACAACCTCAACCAAACACCACATGCATCTGTGTTATTAAAACATTGTGTGTACAATACAGAACTATCAGCTTAGAAATACTGTGTTTGTTGACATTTGTGACTTTGGTGAAAATCACATTTCATTACCAATTTATGCAGAAACTGCACTTAACATTTTCTTGTAACTGTACATCCACGGTCAAAACCTTTGGTGTGTCATAGTTACATGCAAGGTAGCCTTTCACATCAGGGTGTGACCTGCTCTAACTGATTAGAAAGTGGTGACACACTCCAAAACATCCAAATGTGACAAAGATTTAAAGGTACAGTGTTTAAAATGTGACCTTTTGAACACCACCATCACCCCACATCCTGCTTTCCAAGTGGGAGGGAAGATACTGTGTCCACATCAACTTCTACGACCGCATCAGCCAGTAATATGTCTAGTGATGAAAAACCAGGGAGAACGTTCGCGAAAACACGCTGCAGTTATTGGACTGTTTGTTCCTGAACAGATGCTGCGCTGCTGGGACAACCTAGATCATAACAACAGCATGTAATCATGATGCTCGTGTGGAGGTTCAGATGCAGCACTGAGGTTTGATCAAACAAATGTCTGAACACGGAAACAGCTGAACCTGTCGCGTACCTACAGGTGGGTAAGTAGAAACCGTGTGTGTACGAATCAGACGACCACTGTGACTCCACACTAACTAGATCTTATCCCATTGGTGAGGAAAATGTGAGCTTGTCTGAATGCAGCCTTTCTGTCTTCCTCCCTTTTCTCTCCATCCATCTATTCAAGTGTCCATATCGCTTCCCTCAACTCTTCACAATATCTCCATGGCAACAGCCTGGAGGTGACAGTATTATTGACACAGGCTGGAAGTAATCACAGCACACACACACACACACAGCAGCCGGGTGTAATCAGCTAAAAGTAACACTCCTGTTGATGCACCGCAACATCGCATGTGGGTGTGGACACAAGCGCAAACACGACTGCGTCTGGTCTGACCTACATCTAGTCTGAGCCGGGCAGCGTTTCTGCTGGAAGAGTGAATCCAATCAAGAGTGAAACTATAGAAAGAAGGGCGACCGCATTGATCTGTTTTGGATGATGAGTGATTTCACTGCGAGGGTCCCAAAGGTCTCAAGAGTCGTATTGATAAAAAGGTCAATATCCAGCATGAGCAGTCAATAAGCATGAGCAGTTAAAGGATGATTGGAAACAGGAGCATACATATGCATATTTGGGTAAACAAATTTGTGAACACACACACACATACACACACACACACACACACACACACACACACACACACGCACACACACACACACGCACACACACACACTTGATTCGTTTTGACTCCTAAAACTTTTACCCCAAACACAAAGTGTCTTTTTAGCTTGGTTTTCATTTTCTTATCACTTAGTGACTGTTAACACATTGACTGATGGATTCAGAGCACATTTTAAACACATTATCGTTTATTCGTGTCATGACAAAAGGTATATTTAAACTGTTCAGAACTTTAATTTATTTACACTTAAGTTGTAATTAATAAACCAGTAGATGAAGAAATATATAATATCAAATGTTTAATTATGAATAAAAAAAACTTATATACTTACTAGGTATACATGTAAACTGAATGTAAACAAGTCAAATCATTTTATATGATTAGATTATATTAAAATATATAAATATCCTTTTCCTAAATTGGCATGGAAAATGTGCATGACATTAAATTACATAAATCAGCATCTTAGGCTTGATCATTATTATTATTATTATTTCAGTGTGAAATCATGCTTTAAGCAGCTCAAGTATATTATAGCAGATATCCATGATGCATATTAACAAAAAACTTCAACTGTATGCTAAAAACATATGTTTTAATCCTGTATGTGGATTGATTTGACATAAAATACAACATATCTATTTATCATGGATATTTTTACTGCATGTTTTGTGCTAAACAAAAGTACTGCTGAACCTGTGTCTTTCTTATATAATATTCGTTAAGACATTTTCTTTGGTCATGTCACTGTGGTGTCAGTTAATAAGTTAAGAACAGATGTGGCTTATTTGTTGATTTCACCTCTGGTGCTACACTGATCAATATCACCAGTGTGTGAAAAACCATCCCAGCTGTTACATTTAGCCTCTTATCTAAAGAATGAACCTAATCTGCTCTTTCTTTGCAGCCATTGTTGCTCCACCTGCCTCCTCTTCAATTACCCTGGTTTCCTTTATTTCCCAGAGCTCCTTGAAGCAAGATGGGTGTGGACGTGTTTCATTCAACTGTGGCTTATATGTGAAGGCGCAGAGAATGACGGCAAAGACCACACACAAGCCACTTCTTGGAGCCGCATTGCATTCTGGTCTTTTTTCTGCCACAGCAAGTTGAAAAAGCCTCAACATCTCATGTTTACTGAGGATGTTCTGCATCGTTTACTTATTTTCTTGTATAAAATATCATAGTAGCTGTTCAAAATGTGCAAATGTGAGGTGGGACAGGCATTTATTTTCATCAGCACCATCACTAACCTTCATTCAACCCTCATTTCAAACACACATAGATACAAACCCAGAACATTCAGATCTGTTTTTATAAACATGCAGGAGAAAGCTGAGTCAAGCTAAGGCTGCATATTCACTCATACAACTACTCACTACTACTGAACAAAGATGTACACACACAAGAATCATGTAAATACAGCAGAGCTGCCCAGTACTGGCAGGGCACCTCCCACACTGCTTAGACTCTATATATGACTTATTACACATGCATCAGCAGGAGCTCCAGTGACCTCCAGTGCGAAAACAACCAAGAGTTGGCCTCAAAGTCTCCAGACAGACAAGTGAAGTAAGAACAGCTCTCACCTGCTCCTCCATCTTCTTAAATCCAGCTGAACGATCAAACTCAAACCGAAGGACGCAGAGGGGAGCTGAAATCTTCAGGTGGTGCTGGCAAGCTCCGCAGGTCCCGCCCGTCGAAGCTCAGAGCTGCAGGAAAAGAAACGAACCTCGTTAGGCGCTGTCCGTGGTACCAAGTGGCTCTGACAGCGGCGACACTCTGCCCATCAGGAACCAATCACTAATAATCAATAGCAAACATTTTACTCTGAATAAACACAGATACTAGTTTTCTGCAGTGTCGGTCAATCTGGAGCATGCAGTCATGCAGAGGGTCTTCCCACCCCCGCCTTGTCAAAAAAAAACCCCCAAAAAACCGCCCAGACTCATGCAGCAGACCGGACACTCACCTGTCGTGACTCCGCGGACAGTAGATGAGTTGCAGCAGTGGGTTTCTGCAGCAGTGTCTCCTCCTGTCTTCTGCTGCGAGGCGAGCCGCACGCACGCATCTGTTTCTCTTTTTTATTTATTTTATTCGGCTGCTCCATCAGCCTATGAGAATCTGGGACGACCCCGTGTCGTGACGTTGCTCCGCCTCTCCGCGTTTACGTGCACAAATCCGTGACTCGAGCATCATCGCCGCGGAGAGGCGTCGTCCATTTCCTATTATGGTCGCAGATGCGTGCGTGTGTCCAATTACTCGGTTACTTGGTCAGACACGATTCAGCGTGGGCGCATGCGCGGACGTGGTTGGTCCCCGAGGGTCGTGAGGGGAGGATGTGACCCCCCGCACGCACACTCTTTCTCCGCCTCTGCGCCTAGTGTCCTCCTTCCTACCTTCCCATGATGCCTCTCGCCGGCGACCTTGACGGGAGCTGGGTGACGGATGCAGCTGGGATGCTGATGCTGATGCAACGCGCCTCGTTACTGGGGCAACGTCAGTGATCAGTGACGTGATGTGTTTGGGACACACAGGCGACACTGGAAGTCAACTGTAAACTTTACTTGCTCAATTTTAGCAGGTCTTGAAGTTGTACTTGTGTTATTTGCCGAATTTACCAGAAACATCTACTGACGTATGAGAGGCCTTCAGCTGTGCTCTAATGGGCAGGGATTTAGTAATAACAGAGCGAATACTTAAAAACACAGCTTTAATAAATAGAGTTCAGCATATCAGGTCATAGGATTGTACAGACATTCTATTTAATCATGAAGCAGGTTTTAGCTGCTTTATTATTAGCTAACCACTCCAGCCTTTATTCAGTGACACCAGCTGGTGAAAGGAAATTAGCTGCTGGTTAAATGTCCTATTGAAACACTGCATGTTGGGAAATACATGGCTCTACAGGAGACATTTGAAAAGGTAAACCTGTCACCTGCTGGACATGTAGAGGAAGCACAACTACAGGCTGAAAATATCTCCACTGTAGCACAGCAACATGGTGTTGATTATCATAAACACAGTACATTTACTGAAGTACTGAGCGTAGGTGCGATGTTGAAGTACTCATCACATCAAATATATTTTGATGTTACTATGTAGTTCTACTTAATACATGAACATGTAGATTCCTGCAGAAACTTTAAGAAAAGTGGAACAGATTCTGTATAATCATGTTATCAATATGTTCAACAACATTTAAAATACTTTTTAATCAGTAATCAGTCAGATTGATGCCTGACTGAGAAGTTCCTTCCTTAGTGGGGTAGTTGTTGTTTTATTCTCAAAAGCTAAAACATATTTAAACGGGTACTTCTACCTGTAGTGGAGTAGTTTTTTGGCAAATACTCATACTTGTACCTAAATATTGTGTTTCTGCCACCTCTGCATAACGTTATTAGTAATTATATTTTCAACATATTCATAATCACATGCTATACTTTAAAGTCATGTATGACTATTACAAACATGCTGTACGTTAGCTTATAAGCTTAACACGACTTATGATGATTTAAGTGCTGATGCAGGTGGCTGAAAGGACTGCACCACTTTCATTTTACTTTAAACACATGAAATTCATAAATAAAGATTTAATAGTAGAACACAGTTAGTTTGTTTTTTTTATAAATTTTTGTTTAATTTGTGATTAAAAAAAAAAAAAATTAAATGCGGCAGGAAACCAGAGTACCTGGTGTAAACCCATGACACCACAGCAGCTAACACACTGACTGCTGTGGTGAACCTGAGACTTCAAGTCCTGGACCAGATCCCCAAATCCACTAGTCCCTGTCCCTCTTAAAGGACAGAGACCAGCGGAGCAGGAGGTGAACCAAGTCAGGAGATGAACTCTGTTACATTCATCCTGAAGGAAAAAGTAAAGAGAAACTCAGTTTTGTCCTTCAGGATGAATGTAACATTAGAGATGTCTCATTTTTAGGGGAATATTTGCAGCACTAACACATGTCACTCTGTTTCAAGGGAAAAGGCGTCGGGATGCAGTGTGGTGGAAGGAGAAAGACTGAAAAAAGGAACTGTCCATAACTCTGTCTATACGTCTAGTGATGGCTTTGCCCACAGAGGAGAAGAACTTAGAGATGGTGCGAGGTCAGATGATGAGATAAGGTTTAAGGAGGAGATGATGCAGTTTTCAGTTTCTGGGTCTTCTAGTCTCATGGACAAGAGCAACATCTCTGCACCGCCACACTTCTTACACAGCTCCTTGACAATGTCCTTGCTAGCGTTTTTAAAAGTGTCTTTGGTGATGGGAAAATCCATGTCCTCAACTTCAGCCCAGGTTTTGTCAAACAGGTGCTTTATGATGGCCTCAGGATTCCCATAGAGTGAGTTCACCTTCGCTTTGTTACATGTCATTGTGACGAGCATGGCCATGAGCGTCAGGAGAAACACTTTGCGTTGTTCTTCTTCTTCTGCTGTGTCCTGCATGGGTTCAGTTGGCGTCTTCTTATAAACTGTGTTGGAGTTACCAGTTGCCATATTTCCAACCTCCACAATGACCTTTGGCAGCTGTGTTGTTGAAACTGGTTTAGTCTCCATTAAAGTGAGGATCACCTTTTCACTGAGGCTGCCGACCTCTTTATTCAGCCACCAGTCGGTCAGTCCCAGACACATCTGCACGCTCCTCTGAATAGAGGCATATAGCTTTTTATCTACCCAAGAAACAAACATTACTGTGTGAACTCTCCTACTTCCATTTGGACTTTTAAACGCCACCCTCCTGTGTCCGACGTATCTGTAGAGGAGATCAGTAATCGCTCTTGTGACTGCTGGACTTTGTCCATTGGAAATGTTCTTCAGTTTCTTAAACACACTAATCTCATTTTCTTCACCAGTCTGTCTCAGAAGCAGAAAGTCAAACCTGTCCATGAGTGACTGCATTAACTCTTTGCTTTTCTCCCTAGATTGTGGGTTAACATGGTTCTTTAGTTGTGCTGCTAAACAATGTACTGATGATCTTATAAACTCTTTAGCAAAGAAGGTCTTGATCTTGTTCACTGCTCTGTCCATAGACTGTAGGCACTTTTTGGTTTCTGGACTTTGACTTGGTGATTGTTGCTTTTTCAAACTCCACGCCTCTTCAGAAATTAACTGGGTGATGTCGTCTGCAACCGTTTTTATTTCAGGAGAACACTGATATTTCTCATCATCCAAATCAGGATCTGTGAGTCTGATCAACTCTTCGCACACTGGTCCTTAACGTCCATAACTAGTGCAAACATCTGCGGGAGTGTGGTGCCCATAGTGGAGAGAACGCACTCCTCTGACACTGCTTTTAGGTTCTTATGAACACTCAGCAAGACTTTTGAAAAGTATGTTATGGACTTCAAAAGGAGTTTCTTTAACATAACTTCTGTGGCCTCATCAGGCATACCTGATTTTAACAAGCTCCACTGTTCTGGTCTCACCCTTGTTACAAAGGATTTGATGAGTGGACGAACAGTAGCTTCTCTAACCTTCGCTACCTCTAACAGCGCTGATGTTTCTGCTGTAGCCATGGTGGCTGTTTCTGTATTGTGAGCTATTATCGCTCATGAACTTGGTTCAGTTAGCAAGTGTGGGTCTTCCAGCTCAAAACACTAGCAATAACACTGATTACATGGTTGCCAGCAAAATTAAGTAAAGTCATTTTTCACACAGGAAATGGAATTCGGAAACATGACACCACACATAAAAGACACTTTACTCACTAGCCCTACCTCCAAAAAGCAACAATATCTTGGCAACCATTGCTATGCACAGAGAACGTCTATTGGCTTGATATTATAAAATAATAGATGTTATAGATGTCGATATTATAAAATAATAGATGACTTTGGAAAAACAACGTTATGAAATAAAAACTAATCTAGTCTCTGCAATCATTTCTGTTATAGGGACGAAAAAATATTTCACCATAATAATAATAAACCGCATTTTAAAAATAGATTCGATTATTTTACAGTTTCATTGTGATACTATATATTTTCTCTTATATATTCACACAAGTATTTATTTCATAATGTCCTATTTATTTTATATTTTATTTTATTTTGAAACTTTTGGAATATCCCCCTATAAAAACTTTATTGATAAACGGACAGCCTAGCAACGGTTGCCGAGTTACTGTTGGTACTTTGATGTACGTCCTGTTAGAACGCTTTGATGTCTGAATGCTAACAAATACTGTGCGAGTGAACTGAACGGACGTTCAGACATTTCTACAAGTGTTAAGCTGCTAAAAAAAGCACAAAATATATAAACTATGGAAGGAAGAGAAAGAGCACAGTTCAGGGAGACACAGCACATCAGAGACGGTGTTACTCCGCTGTTCAAAGCTTTTTTTACAAGGGTCACACAAGAACGGTGGATACTGTTAAAATCAGGTGAGACTGACGGCGCCACGAAAATCCTGCTAGCAGAGCTGCTCCTGGAGTTCATGTTATGTATTTCAAAAGCCCTGCTGGTGGTTTTAAAGAACGAAATACAAGTGTCAGAGACGCGCGTCTGGTCCATGATAGGCGCCACAGTTTCTCAGATATTTGATGAATTTCTGGATGTTAAGAATCCGTGTGACACCACAATGCAGTTGACGACACTGATTGTGCAGGAGGTCACGGAAATTGTCAATATAGTCCTCAACTGTAGTAAAGGCCTCGACAACCCAGTGGTAGGTCTAGGTATTGCTCCGAGCTTACTTAATGTTATGATTGACTATACCTGTAAAATCCTCAAGGTTCACACCATTAGGAAAAAGATGTTTTGCGCTGCACAATGCAGACAAAGAAACCACCAGGACTTTGAACACAAGGTCGATCGGCAAGATGAAACACCAGACAGGTCAGAGGAAACACAATCCCTAATAACTGCTATAAGCCGGACAGTGCAGAAAATTATTCACAGAAAGTTGATTGAAATCACCCAACCTCTTTTGGATAATGTATCAGACACTGAGTTCGACCTGTTACAGTCTGACTCTTCTAAAATGATAAAGTGGTATGCCACGCACTTTGCCCAGTTAATTGTTGACGAGGTAAAGCAATTGAAAGAGAGAGATTCTGCAAATTTAAGCTCTGGTTTCCATGAGCAGTTCAAGAAGAAGATGGAGATAATACAGTGCACGGTTCGGACTTTGTTTGCAAGCAAGTTTATACAAGCATCGATACATAACATAGTGGCCCAACTAATGACCACATTTGACCCACAATTCAAAGGAGGAAGTAAGAAGTTAGCACAGTCACTTATCGATGATGTAAACTCACTGCTTCAGACAGAAACTGCTGTTGGAGACCACATCAATATGTTTTGGAAATTCAAGCACCTTGCCAGTGGTATGACTCCAAGATTCACACAAGACCTTGTTAAACTCATCTTTCGTCATATCAAACAGAGCAAGATGCATACCAAAAAGCCTGTGCTTCAATTTAAAGCTTCCTTCCAGGTTGCTGTTCGAAACAAAGTGCAGCATTGCCTAGGACTGATGAGCTGGTGGCTGAACACTGAATCCAGCAGCTGCAGTCAAATGGTGGCACGCACTATAATGGACCCCGAATTACTCACAGCAAAGACAGAGTGCAAAATGTTTGTCTTAAGGTTTGTGAAAATGTTCATCACAAGAATATTCAACAAAGCAAAAATACACAGGAGCACTGCAGAGCCCGGGGCCGTCATTGAGCGTCTATTTGAAAAAGTATGGGCTGAAGTTAAGGACGTGTACTTTGACACATCCCAAACGACATTTAAGAACCTTGACAAAATATTATCGAAGAATCTGTGTAAGAAGTACGACTGTGCAGAGACGTTGCTGATGTCCATCAGACAAGAAAACCCAGAAACTGAAAACTGCATCATCTCCTTTTTGAAAGGTCACCTCACAAAGCCAAAACAGCCCTGCACCATCTCCAAGTTCTTCTCCTCTGTGGGCAAAGCCATCACTAATGTCTTCAGACAGAGAAACAGAGTTGGTGTCATTTAGGCAAAAGAAAAGCAGAGTTTGTCTTATTTTTTCTTCAGGATAAATTTAACAGAATTCACATTCTGCTCCACTGGTCTGTGTCCTAAGAATCCAGAGAGACAAGGACCAGTGGATTTGGGGATCTGGTTCAGGACTTTAGCTCTCAGGTTCACCACAGCAGTGTTAGCTGTGGGTTGTGGGTTTTCTCTGGGTGTGGGTTTAATCCCACATTCTTCAAAACATTAAGCATCTCTATTTTAGAAGTCACAAATTAAATAAAATCACTAAAAAAATATCTGATTAGAATTCTTCTCAGTAATTCTCCACACTGGATGGTTTAAGGTATTCAGTAAATTCAGGGATAAATGAGGCCAAATACAGAGTTCACAGTAACATTATGTCATTTATTAGGTTGATTCTGTACAGAAATAGCAGAACACTTTAAGTTAAGAATGTAAGATAAGCAACACATTGAGTCTGTTTAGATCTTCCCGGCAAAGTTTCCCGACTCCACCTGTTCATCCCATTTCTGAACCTGCATCAGATACAATTACATGAAAATGTCACAACACTGACAATGATAAACTTCTGGTGCAAAAGGTGTATTTACTCCAACATACCCAGTTGATAGGACAGAGGCTCTTGTAGACCCTCTGGTACCACTGGCAGGGAGTAGTGTCCTGGTCTTTGGCCGACAGAGCTTTGCTACATCTGTGAAAATCTGCCAAGAAAACAGAAGAAAGATTGAGAGCAGCTCGTCGACTACTGTGTTCAGCATGTGTCTATAACAGGTAGCTTCACTACTGCCTACTTTTATTTAGATAACCACCAGGGAAGTAGCTGTGAGCAGAGCTGATGACAAGTGAATACATTTTATTCATCCATAAAAGATTAATACAGTCATGAATTAATAATTAGGGCCATCATGCTTCAAGTTAAGCCGTATATCATATTTCAAAACAAACGATACCGACTGGAAAAAGGCTGAGACAGAGATACATTAAAGTTAAGCACACTAGATTCAGTACTTAATGAGACTTTGTCTGCTCGAATTATACATGTTTCTTTGTTGTATTTATATGCCTTTCAGGACCCTAGACGGAAGCAGAAAGCCTCTCTACTTTTGGAACTAGGCTTTCCTTTTTGATAAAGCTTATAGTTAGAGTTGATTCAGGTGACTCTGAACCATGTCTTAGTTTTGCTGCTATACTCATATACCACCATTGCATGTTATTAACTTTGTGTCTTCTCTCTCTCGTAGTTGTGCTTTGCCCTCTCTTTTCTGCAGGTATCCTTTTCCTTGGAGCTGTGTGTTCCCAGTGCCTTTCCTACCTGCCAAGTATTTTGTGGTTACTTGTTGTCGTTATTGTTTTGAGACACGTCTTTCTTTTCTCTCTTTGTTTGCACAGACCCCAACCACTCGAGGCAGATGTCCACCCACCCTAAGCCTGATACTAATGAAGCTTTCTACCTTTTAAGTAAATGTTTCCCCTCCAGGGTCACCTACTGCTGCTCAAGGGGGATTTGTTGGGTTTCTCCATATAAAGTCCATATTGTTACATTGTTAAATTCTTGATATCGCTTTTGTTGTGAATTAGTGCAACATAAATAAACTGAACTGAAAAATATTTTGGTTTCTTTTGTATTTTTAATATTATCTA